>VYXB01000535.1:753962-778577 GCA_013397135.1 Pachyramphus minor
AAAAATATAAATAAAAACAAATAAAAATAAAAACAAATAAAAACAAATAAAAAATAAAAATAAATGAAAATAAATAAAAATTAAAAATTAAAAATTAAGCAAACGCCGCCTTAGCAATGGCCTGCTGCCCATAGACAAACCCCAGGCCCCCTGGATGTAGGATGGCTTTGGTTCTCCTGCGGGAACAGCCCCCGTGCCCAGCGAAGGGCGCTGCTGCCCTCTCGTGCTGCCCGGCGGGATAACAGCACATCCCGCACCGGGCCCGCAACCCCGCGGCAGCCGCACGGAGCGACCCCCGCTGCCAGCGAGTCACTGCCCTGCGCCGGGAGGACACGCGGGCAGCATTTCTCGGCCCTTCACACTCGATTCGTTCGTGTTTACAGCGCTTTGCTTCGTTCGACTGGAGCTTCGTGTGATTTATTTGTAATGTATTTCCAGAAAGGAGGCCCTGATCTGCCAGCACAGACAGCAATTGCTGTGGGTTGGTTCCTAGTGCTTGTTTACTGTTCCTGGGGTAAAACAGCAGGTTTTGTTTTTCGTGATGCTTAATAAATCCCTGTTTTGTTAAGTGGGTGTTTACATGTAAGTAGAGCCTTCCCCTGTGCCTGTGTGGATGCATGATTATAATAGCAATGTTTTCCTCTGACAGTCCATGTTTTTCATCTAATTCTTTCCCTGCCTTTCTCCTTTTGCCTCTGATTGCCTTTTCCATCCCTGCCTCTGATTTACACCAACAGAATATTCTGGTTTTCCTTTGGTTGCAAATAACTTGCTCTTCAGGGTTTTTTGTTTGTTTGTTTGGGGGGTTTTTGAGTTTACTAATAAACCCATGTGAATTATCTGTGTTGGAAAGGGCAGTAAGTCGGTTGGGATCGAGTGCATCCTGGCAGCATTCCAAACCCCTTTAGGTGTGGATGTTACTCCACGTGCTGTGTAGCTTCTGCTTTGGAACATGCTCAAGTTCTCCGAGCCACAAGGAGTGATTTCTTCCACTAAACGCAGACAACGAGGCATTTACTTTTTGCAATAAGGACTCTTAAGAGATTTATTAGATAAGTGTTGCCTTTACTTATTTATTTTGGGTGTTGGAAAAGGGCACAGTCAGTACTTCCCAGTTTCATGTTCTTCCATGAATTCCTCAGCACCAGAAAGGAGTGATTCAGGTGTGTTTGAGGTATGTTGTGCTTCTTGCCCAAACTTTTAAAACAAGCTAGAAAGTGGCAGGGCCCTCCAGAAGCTGAGTTTAGATACTGTGGATAATAAATAATAAGTGATTGATACTGGAGAACAAACAATGTGTAATAGATGACACAGGGAGGTGATCCCCTTTCCACAACCCAAACCAAACTGCAGGTAAGGTTTATCTTTGTAGGTAAATGCTGGTGATGGGGTGAAACAGCTGCATTTTCAAGCATTTGATGTACCAGTGTTGGAAACACTCTGTGCTACACCATAAATTAAATGAGTGCACTGTGTTTGCTGGAGGGCCTCCACAGTAATGGTGCTGGTGATGTATTGCAGAGCCCTCACACCAGCACAGTCCTTTGGGTGCCTGGGTAACTTCTCACAGCTACAATCCTGATTTCTCCCCCCTCCCCTTAAATTTCCATCTTTTTTCTAGCATGCTTTATGCTTCCCCTCACTGAAGCTTGGTGCTTCTTTCTCTCAGTGCTGCCTTTATCCACCATCTCTCCTAGACTAGTATTCCAAATCAGACGGGTTGACCTGGACTGAAACATTAAAAAAAAAAAAGAAAAGAAAAAAGAAAAGAAAAAGGAGCAATTTCTTAGGATGTGTTTTTCTGTGGCAAAACTGCTGCACAGGGCTATGAAGTGACCCACTTGCTGCCCCTAAAGGAGGAGGTAGAAGGGATGGAGGACTCAGGCTTCCAGCTCTGCCACAAGCTGTGGGTTCTCCAGGGTTCTCTGGCAGAGCTGCCTGCGGCTCTTCCCGGGCACTCGGGTGTCCCTGGGGTGGGAGGGGCAGGGGAAGCCCTTCCTTGCTCACCCCACCACGTGCTCCCATTGTCCCTCAAACAATGGGGGAGAGGAGGGAGCTCTGGAGCCGATGACACAAACCCCAGCCCGGGGAGCAGCTGCCTGGCTGCTCAAGGGATGCTCTGTGTGTGCCCAGGGTGCCAGCCAGGCCTCCTGGCAGCCTCAGCCTAGGACTGAGCTCTGTCTGGTGCTAGAAAGGGGCAGAACTGCCTTTTTCTCTCATAGAATCACAGAATTTCCACTGCCCCTCATGAAAATGGTGTAAATTATATTTAAACTGCTTCTCTCCAGAGTGAGGGGCTTCCTGGCTGCCTTGGAGCATAGACAGATCCTGCAGGCAGCTGCTCCCAGTGGCTCTTCCCTGGAACTGTCTGTAGGAACCTGTGTGGTGAGAGTTAACCACCCTGGCCTACTGGTTCCTTCATAAATAAGGAATGTTAATAAACACTTTCCATTTCTTCAGGCCCAGCAGGTAGGAAGAGAACATTCAGGGAAGATATTTTAGTTTTCTGTAACTTGCATTAGTCATCTCTCCTGAGACAGAGAGGAGAGAGCTTGGCTGGAGATGGAGAACAGAAATAGGGCTGAGCTGCACACCTCTTTCTCAGCCCAGCACCTTCCTAGGAGGCCTCCAGCAGCTTCTCCTTCCCCACACAGGTGAATTTCCTTAAAACAAAGGGGTTTAAAGTTGCTCTGGGAATCACCTGCCTGTCAGGGGCTTCTAATGCTGCCCAACCTGGTATCAGCCCCTGCAGGTGCTCCCTGTTTTAAAAGGGGTGCTGTGTCACAGGTGGAGATGGGGAGCTTTGCTGTCTGAAGTGGCATCTTTTCCCAATTCCAGCTCTCTGCCACCCTTGTGAAGACCTGGAACACAGGCCCTCTGGCCACTGGTAAGAGATGGATCTGCAAACTCTGAGTTAGGAGGTGCCACCTGCCCAACCTGCCTGGCTCAGCTGGCAGAGGTGCTTCTCCTTCCCCCAGGGATGAGTCTCGCTCCAAGCTCAGCAGAGATCAGGTTTGTGGGGCACGGAGCAGAAAGCAGCTCTCCCAAAAAAACCCAGCCCCTGCCAAGCAGGATGTGATGGGAGGCAGTGAGGAGGAGGCTGGAGCAGGCAGCCAAGCACCCTTCCCACTCAGTCTGGGGAGCTGATGGAGCAGACTAAGGGCTCTGCACTTCAGTCAGCCCCCACTTCCAGCCTGAGCTGGCTCCCAGTGTCCTGGCTGGATCCCACAGGGAATCCCAGGTGTCTTGCAGGAAGATTTTAGTGGCCTTGTGCTAGAGGTCACTCACTCCTCCAGGTGGATACCAGTCTGCTCTGCTTGAGCAGGAGAGCTGCACTGCTGGGAGTGGGTGGGAAAGCAGAAGTGCCTGGTGAAGCGGGGATTTATGGTGTGGGACCATAACCTGTAGTGAACACTCCCTGCTGGCAGAAAAGCCTCCCTGGAAGGTGAGGCCCCCACGACAGGCAGGAGGTCACAACATCCCTGCTCTGCACAGAGCCAGGACTTTCTGCTACGGAGCAGCCACAGGACAGAGTGTGTGTGCAGAGAAACAGGGAGGTGCAGACAGGAGGGAGGGATGTTCCTGCTGGCAGGGCTGGAACTGCTTCCTCACAGGGACTTCTTAGCCCCTGATCACTCTCAGGCTGGGGTCTTCAGCCTCTGGGGCTTCTCTGTGCACAGGACACAGCCCTAAGGCACGTAGGGGCTAGTGAGGAGGAGCCCTGAGTGCCATGTCAGAGCTGGGGCTCTGTGCCAGCCTGCTGCCTCCTTTGCCAGGCTGCTGGAAGCCCAGCAGACCCCAGGCCAGTGCTGCAGCAGGAGTCCTGCCTGCCCCTCTTTTCCATGGCTCCGTGCTGCCTGCAGGAATCAGGGGAGCACAGTCTCCTCCACCCCTGCTCTGTGCAGCAGTGCCACAAAGCCCAGGGGCTTCTTATCTGGGCCATGCCACATATAGCATCCATGGGGCCTCACTGGGCTCCCAGGGGCCATCCTGTCCCTCCAATCAAGGGCAAAGCTCCTCTGCAGCCTCCCTTGCTTGTCCCTCAAAGATGGGGTGGGAGGGCCAGGGTTTGGCTTAGTGCAGTGAACCCTTTGCCTCCCTGCTGTCAGCTGGGGCCTGGGCAGAGCAGGGGGTGCAGGGGCAGCTGAGCTGTGAGGTGAGCACCAGCCTCATCTGGGGCTGTGATCTGTGCCAGCTCTGCCACATCAATAGCACTGATTCCCCCTCCCTCACTCCCCCACCCTGTAAGTCCCAGCCCTAATGGCCTTGGGGAAGGTGGCAGGGGTCTCTCCCCAGCAGTGCTGCCCCCAGGTCCTGTTGTGTGGGTCCTGACATGTCCCCTCCCCAGGAATGAGCAGTGGTTGCTGTGTGGGCATCCTGCTGCCACATCTTCAGCAGGATCCAGAGTGTGATTCAGGAGCAGGAGGGAGAGACCCTCTAATTCCTGTGTTTGAGGTGGGCTGAGGGGCAGGGGTGCATGTGAGCCCTGGGGAAGGATGTGCATCCACCTTTCTCCTAGAAGAAGGGTGTCTCCTGCAGCAGGATGTCCTTGGGCAAGGCCAGGTTTTAATTGCTGCAGCATCACCAGACACCCGAGTCATGGTCGCCCTCAGTGCCTCTGCTCCCATCCTGCCTCCTTCAGCTACTGGGGACAGTCCCTGGGCCACCAGCAGCAATGACTCTCCCCCAGGGACTCCCCACATGCCCTGGATTTCTCTCCAGAGAGGAGAGTTTGGCTGATCTGAGCTCCAAGGGGAGCTGTCTGTGCCTGCTGGTCCGTCTGTCCTGCCGCATCCGAATCCTGCTGGTGTCTGCACTGCTGTGCTGCACTGTGCCCTGTTTGGCTGCCTCCTTGCCCCTCTTCATTCTTGGCTGTGTGTCTCTCTGACTGCCTCCTGACACTGCAGAAGCTGCCTGCCCCCCTCTCCATCTGCCTGTCATTATTAGGATTTTTCCTCCCCACCCTTTTCTTTGGCCACCATCCGGAGGCCTCTGCATTAGGTGTGACTTAGGCACTGCTTTTTCCTGCTTTACAGAGAGCAGCCAGGCTGCAATCTGCAGCAAAAGGACTGTCCAGAGGGAGAACCTCTGCAAGGAGCCTGCTGCAAATGCCTGAGCAGGACACTGGCTGCCAGCACTGCTCAGAAACTGCACATTCACCCCTGCCTGCACAGCACCACAGCCAGGGACTGAGAGGCTGCTCAAATCTCCTGCAGTGGGACTCAGGCAAAAAAAAAAAAATAATCCAGAAAGCCAGTCCTTGCAGCTTGAATTCCCTGGTTGCCTGTGGGGTAGCTGGGGGTGAGGGTGGGGCTGTGGAGGAGATGTGTGTTTTGGACATGTGAGGCTGAATGTGAAAAGGACCCCTGTGTGTGTGTGTGTGCATGGTTACATGTGCTGCCCCACATCACAGCTGTGTTTGGATACAGACCTTGTGCCTGCAGTTTTTCCACTCTGACAACATTGCAACGTGCCTCTTGTGTCTGTCTCCTTGCCTTGCATCCATCTGCTTCCTGTCTTGTTATCTTTCTGTGTCAGTTTGCCAGACCTTTAGTCACATCCATAGCCAGCCCCACCAGTCTGGGCCATCCTGGGCCACCAGTGTGTCGTGTCCCTGTGCTGCCACGGCACCTTTTGACACCCAGCTGCCACAACAGGCAGGGTCAGGCCTTTTCCCTCCTCATGGCAGCACACTGGAACCCTGCTGCACACTCCCAGGGCATCACAGGCCTGCCTGGCCACCTTGGGGGTCCATCCCCACCTGGGCCAACCCAGGTGCAGCCAGAGCCAAGCATTTGTAGAATTAGCAACCCCTCCTGCACAGCCAGCTTGCAAAACCTCAGCACTCGAGTGTCACCTGGGATCAGGTTCTGCTGGGGCAGAATATGACTTTTCATATCCACTTTCACAGAGTCAGCCCTTTATGCAGAGCCCAGCTGGGCTGTGTGAGAGGAGGTGAGGACAGGGCAGCCCATCCTGAGTCCCTCTGTGTCTTCCTGGGATGCCTTGGGACCCAAGCTTCCAGGAAGAGCAGCTCCCCCTCTTGTCATCTCCACCCTTCCCAGGCTGCTTTCTGGATCCAAAGGCATTTTGCCTGTGCAGGAGCAGCTCTGCTCAGCCCCTTCCCAACCCTGTGCTGACCGGAGCCTGTGGGGAGCAAGTCCTTGCTGTGTCTTCACTGCCACCAGCCCTGGACCCAAAACTGATTGTTTGTGGCCGGTGGCATCACAGACAGAGCTTGTAGATGTGACACCTGGGGACATGGCTTAGTGGTGGCCCTGGCAGTGCTGGGTTAACAGCTGCATTTGATGCTCTTAAAGGTCTTTCCCACTGACTCTGTGATTCAGCTGTGTGTCCTGCTGTTCCCGCCACCATTTTGGAGGAGACCTGTGTCGTGCAGGTCTTTGGTGACATGGTGCAGACTGGTCTTGCTGGGGGCCTGAGCTCAACTCACTTGGTGAGAGGTGAAGGCATTGCCCCCCTCCTCAGAGAAGCCCACGCCAAGTTCCTCTTCCCCTTCCCAACCTTTCCCAGCAAAACGCCTCCCACGCTGCCGGGAAGGATGAGGGCTGGCAGCCCTTCTCCCAAACGATGTTCCCATGGCAATGGGGATGTGTCTCCCTTTCTGGGAAAGATAGGGGAGGGGGCGGGNCCGCACCGCCCCGCACCGCCCCGCGCCCGGGATGCGCTTCTGGGATGCGCTTCTGGGATGCGCCTCTGGCAGCAGCTCCCGGGAGCGGGACGCACCGCGGGGAGGGTTTCGCGGGGCACCTCGCCCCGGGGGGACGCTGCGGGGTGGTGGAAGGGGGGTGGGACGCGCTCAGGTTTTTGCAGCGGTGCCGTTCCTCGCCCCAAAAGCCCGGCTCGGGACTGCGGCATTCCCGGTGGGCGCGCCCCCGCGCACGCCCGCAGCCGCGCTCCCGCTCCGCGCTGCTGCGGGGGGTGGGGGGGGGGGAATCTCGACCCCCACTTCGCCCCCACGAGCCCTCCTGCCCCTCGCAGGGGTCGCCTGGCTCGCTCTGCCCCGCAGGGTCCCCTTGCACCCCGCACCCCGGCGCGGTTCCTGCTGGTCGTGGTTTCTCTTAGCCCATCAGTCTGGCTCTGCAGACCCCCATTCCCATCCCCATTCCCATNCAGCGGTGCCGTTCCTCGCCCCAAAACCCCGGCTCGGGACTGCGGCATTCCCGGTGGGCGCGCCCCCGCGCACGCCCGCAGCCGCGCTCCCGCTCCGCGCTGCTGCGGGGGGTGGGGGGGNATCCCCCACCCCGACGCGGTTCCTGGTTCTGCAACCCCCCCATTCCCATCCCCGAGGCTCGTTTTTCACCCTTAGCCTACCCTGAGCACTTGGAGGTTGAGCTGGAAGCTTTGCCCCCTGCAAGAGCTGGAGTCCCTGCAGTGCTGCCCTGCTCCCCAGCCCTGTCCCTACACCAAACCCTTGGGATCATGCGGGAGTGAGAGTTACCTGGAGAGCTCTGCTGTCAGGAGGACAGGAAGGGTCCAAGGGCTCATTAACCCAGAGCCTGGAAGATGTGAGTGCTTTGGGGCATAGATGGGATGAAGACCCCCCCTCTCTGGGGGCTTATTTGCACTGATTTTCTGGAGGAAAGACTGTCTGTGACCTAGATAGTGTCCCAGGACATTCAAAGAGGAATGGGAAATGACAAAGCAAGGGACAGGGGAGGTTTCTAGGTACCCAGAGGAGACTCAAGTTGTTCCCTCCATCATTCCTTTGCCCCCATTTCCAACCCCTTGTTTGTCAAGACCAAACAGAAGGGAATTTTGCTTCCTGGCCTGGGTTTTGGGGTTGCGGATAAAGAGATTTTTCAGAGCTTCAAGAGTGAGCAAACGGGTTTGGTATTTCCTCCTTGAATGTTATATGAAAGACCCAAAGATTGCTAAATAAAAAAGATCCAGCTGGCTGCGGTGCAGGCGATTCCTGGCTCTTCCCTGGATGCTCAGCCAAGCTCAGAGGGAGCAAAGTGAGGGTCTGCTGACCCCTCTGCCAGTCTGGGGTATCAGCGGGGTGGTGATTCACCTCCCCCTCTTGGAGCTGGCCCCACATGCCCAGCCTGGAGTGACTGCAGGGTGCTTGGCGTGTCCTTCAGCCTCCCCCGCCCTCTCCCCTCCCTCATTCCGCATATCTGCGGCTGGATTCCCCACGCGGCTGCTTGGCCGGGCTGCAAACCTCTAATTACTTCCTCGTGGCTGGATTTGGCTGGCTGGAATCAGCAGCCCCGGCGTTTTGATGGCACATCCACGAGCCCCTTACCCACACACACACCCCCTGGAGAGAGGTGGGCACTGGCCAGGGACCCAGGGGGTGGGTGCTGCCACGCAAAACCCTCCCTGCCTGGGGCTGGGCAGGCTTAGCACAGCTCCTGGGGACTCGGTGCCATCCTTCAGTGGTCTTGGCTCCCTGTCCAGCTGCTGTGTCCCTCCTTCTTGCTGCTCTTGGCCCCTTTCCCTCCACTGCATCGCAGTGACTCATTCTTGCTGAGCTCACCCGCTGGAGCTGCCAGGGGAGGGGCTGGCAGGGCGGGCACTCTCCAGCACCAGGAGAGGGTCCTTCACCTGGAATCCCCCTCCCCAGGAGCCACACACCTCTGGGCAAGGTGTGAAGGCTCCAGGGGCATCGTCGGTTCTCCTGCTCGAACCTTGGCTGGGCACGGGGCAGAAGGGGGGGAAGGCAGCACGGGCAGGCCTCGCTGCAGGTCTGTGCCATGTGCATTTGGTGTCTGCTGGGGGGATCCAGACAGTGAAAAGAGAGAGTGGAAGGGTCACCATTGCCTGAGGCTGTGAGAGGTGACGCTGGGCAGACACACAGTGCCTGATTCCCCAGCTCACTGCAGTGCCAGCCGGTGTTTGTGCAGTGAACCAGGGGTTGTGATGAGGAGCTGTGGAGCATCACTGGTGCAAGAAGGGCACCTGTGCCATGCCTGCACCACAGAGTGCCCACATCTGTGTGCTGGAGCCATGGCCTGGCTAACTGCCTCTCTCTCCCCCTGCCCAGGCTCCCCTCTCAGAGACAGCCCCCGGGGGGCACCTCAAAGACCACAAGATGAACCCCACCGTCGGCATCGCTGTCATCCTGACAGGTACAGCTGGCAGAGCACACCCCTCCCTGCTCCCTCGGCCCAGAGCAGCCAGGCCAGGGCCTGGAGGCTGCATGGGCACCCCCAGAGCTCGCTGTTCCCTGCCCAGCTCCCTCCTGCCTCTCTCCCAGTCCTCCAGGCCGCCCACTGTCA
The DNA here is from genome assembly GCA_013397135.1 of Pachyramphus minor. Classification (NCBI taxonomy): domain Eukaryota; kingdom Metazoa; phylum Chordata; class Aves; order Passeriformes; family Tyrannidae; genus Pachyramphus; species Pachyramphus minor. Next base: position 763,208 of record VYXB01000535.1, read on the forward strand.
GATGATCAAGGACCTGAGTGCCTGCCTGCTGGGCCAGAACCTGCGCGTGGACTGTCGCTACGAGAACAAAACCAGCAACCCCCTGACCTACGAGTTCAGCATCACCAAGGACAACAGGAAGCACGTCATCCACAGCACCATGGGCGTCTCGGAGAACATCTACCGGAGCCGGGCCAATGTCACCTCGCACAAGAACCTGCTGTGCCTCCACCTGCAGAGCTTCACCACCAGCGACGAGGGCGTCTACATGTGTCAGCTGAGGGCCGCCAACGACTACACCGGCAACCAGATACGGAACATCACCGTCATCAAAGGTGAGCTGGGCTGTGGCACCTGGTGGTCCTTCAGCCTCTCCTTCCCACCCTCTCCTTGGCTTGGCAGGGCCAGCGGAGAAAACGCAACACCCACACCCTCCCCGACCCCCATAAAGGTTTCCCAACCCTTCCTACTGCATCCCCCCAGATGAGCTCACTCTGCCCCATCTCAGACTGCTTTTCCTGTCTCTCTTGGGTCCACCTCGGGCACATCACCCCGGTGTCCTCCTAGAGAGGACAGTGGGGATTTTCCACACCTGTGTCCCACAGGAGCAGCCCTGAAGCTGCAGAGCCCTTTGTTTCACCTGGTGCCCATCCCCTTGTCCCCTCAGCCAGGCACAGGCAGGGTTACGCCTCCCAGGGTCCCCAAAATCTTTGCTGCTACATGGTGGGAGGGACACAGGCCAGGGGCCTGCATTTCTGGGACAGAGAAAAGGCGAGAAGCTGTGCCCCAGCGCCATCATAACGCCCTGTTCCCGAAGGATTTCACTGCTGCTCTTCTCTCCCTCCCCATTCCTTCCCCTCACAGACAAACTGGAGAAATGCGCCGGCTTCAGCCTCTTGATCCAGAACACCTCGTGGCTCCTGCTGCTCCTCCTCTCCCTGCCTCTCCTGCAAGCCGTGGACTTCGTGTCCCTGTGAGAGAGGAGAAGCACCACACGCACCCCCCTCCCCACACACACACACAGGCCCACGCACACCCGCACACACCGAGCCCCCCCAGCGACCCCTCCTCCCCCGCCAGGCCGCAGCCCTCGGGAACAAAGAGAAGCCGACCCGTGTGTGGAAGCTGTGAAAGCTGTCTGTGTTATCTCTATATAGCCGTGTATCTAACGCTACCCACCGCCCCACATGTGCCGTGCCCCGCTCCGAAGCATGGCGGGCTCTGCTGAGGCAGCGTTTGCTTCTCCCATCGTGCCCTCCCCGCTCCCCAGGCTGGCTGGTTTTGCTCATGCTGGGAGCACTGGAGCCTCAGCCTCGCTTGTCCCACCCCTTTCACTTTTGGGGGTTTGCCTGTTCTCAGCTGGATTGGCAGGTAAGAGAGAGAGAGGGGTGGTGTGGAGGGTCCCCGTGGTTGGGGCTGTGCCCGCAGTCCCCGGAGCTGGCGGGGCTGTCGGTGTCCCCACCTGCCCTGCCCGCCAGCCTGGTGACTGATTGATTCCTCATCCCGCTCCTTGTCACCCCGAAATGCCACCACTGGGAGTGGGCACGAGGCGAATCCTGTCTCAGAGCCAGCAGGGAGGAGGAGGAGAGAGGGGCAGCCATGGGATGCTGGGCCTGGCCAGGCTGGGAGGAGAAAAGGGAGCAGGTCTAGGAAACCCAGAAACTCCCCCCGCCTCCTCAGGGTTCCTCTGGGGCCCTGGGAGCGGGTTCACTGCAAATGTGCTCTGGCAACAAGTTTTTCCTAATCTGTTTCTTACAGCTGAGCTGGAAGCGAGGCCTCCTCCAGACACCATCTGGTACCTTTGGGCTGCCTGAGCCAGAGCCACCACTTGCTCTCCCCAGGGACAGCCCTTAGCTGTGACGAGAGAGTTGCTGCCAGCACCCACTCGCAGTGGAGGCAAGCAGAGCCTCTCTGAGCTAGACACAGCCCTGCCCTCGCCCCCACTGCCCTCCCCAAGGCCCCCAGAGCTGCATCCAGACTGCTGGAGAGGGGGCTCCCCTTCAGGAGTGTGACCCCAGGGTCTCTGCAGCGACTCAGTGTCTTCCCCGAGGGAATAACTTGAGGTCACAGTCCTTCCCCATGGGTAGGGTCAGCAGTCTTCCAGTCCCACGTGCCCCTTCCCTTCTCCCTCCTCCCTTCCAGCATTTCCTTGTCCCCATTTAAGAGCAGAAAAAGGACTTAAGTGCAGCCCAGCTCTTGCCACCACCTCACTAAGGCCAGGATGATCCCAGGGGCTGGAGAGAGCAGGGGGAAAGGGATTCCCAGCACAGCCCACATCCGCCAGCCCAGGGCTGCCCCGATGCCCACGGGACCCTGAGGAGCCTCCCAGGGGAGAACACAGGGAGGGGAAAACCCAGGCAGGAGCATCCACATCCCCGGGGGCAAACCCCAGCACTGCTGAGCTGCTTGTGCAGCCCGGGCTGTGCCACCACGGCGTGGAGCGATTCACAGCAGCTGCTGCCCCGCTCCCTGCTCCTCCCCAGCTGCCTCCTGCCCCCCCTGTGCCCGTTCCCAGCCCGTCCCTGCCTGCTTGCTTGCTGTCTAGTGCTGCTGAGGCCGTGTATAGCTGAGGGCTGGCTGTGCCCAGCTCCCTGGGCGTGCTGGTGAGCGCCGGGGCGGGCGCAGGGCCCAGCGGCAGAGCGCGGACGCGCCTCGAGTCTTCATTTTTTTTTGGTGAACATTTGTAGTTGTTTCCACAGCTTGTCATCAGAGAAATAATTCTGGTAAAGGGATTAAAAAAAAAAAAAAAAAAAAAAAGAACCCTACGAAAAGCAACAACAAAAAGAAAACGAGTATCATCCAGGAGTGTTCCTCTCTCTGTCTGCACAATAAAACCCTTCCTTAGGTTGTGTGTTGGAGATGTGGGCACCTGTGTGTGAGGTGGTGGGATGAGGGGCTGGGGTGGGGCTGGGCTCCAGCCTGTACCGAGGGCAGGGACAGCCTGTGCCCTCAGCATCCTGGATGAGGGATACAGCCCCCACCGTGCCTCCCCCAGGCTTCCAGCACCCCAATCCCCACAGGAGAGAAGCAGGGGGACAAGACTTGTCTCCCCTGGGGAGGGTGACCCTCTCCTGCCCATCTGGAGCACAGACCCCTTGCCCCCAGCTCCATCCTGGAGGTCCTCCCCTCTGCCCATTGTGCCAGCAGGGGGGCAAAGTAGGGGACCCCAGGTCTATTCCTGACCTATCCATCCTCTGGGGTGGGAATTGCCAGGCTGGGAGCACACATGGGAGCAGGGCTGGGTGTGCACGTGTCCCAAAAATCCTGTGCCTGTCACGCCGGTGTCCTGCCTGTGCCCCTGTGCCCGCACGCTGCCTGTGTGGCTGCCAAGGGATCCCGTGTCCCCTGGAGCAACCAGAGCAGTCACTGCTCCTTCCCAGGGTCACAATGCCACCCTGGCACCGTGGGACACGCTCACCCTCAGTTTGGGAGTGGCCACCACCCCCTAACACCATTGGTGACCCGCTGCAGCCTCCCAGAGTGACGCCCGGACGCGTCCCTGGCGTGTCCCTCCCTGTTCCAGGGAGCCGGGCGGGAGATGCCACCCTAATTAGGTCCCTCCTCATTACCCGCGGCAGGTGCTCGCTGAGTCACGGCCGCGCAGGTGCCGCCGTTCCCTGGGCGGGTCCTGCAGTGATGCCGGGTGGGTGTCCCTGTGTCCCTCTGGATCCATGAGGAATGGCCCTGCCACCCCAGCTGCCCCGTGCCCACCTTTGCTGCAGCCTTAGCGGGCTCTCCCCCCTCTGGCTTGCCCCCAAAACCCAGACCAACCCATCCCCTCACCCTGATGCTCTACTCCAGGCCCTACTGGCAGCCACGGACCCCCCTTTTTTCTGCCTCCACAGTGTCCCACCTTGCTCCCTCTCTTAACCCTTCATCTATCCTTTCCCTCTGGGACCTTCATCTCCCTCCCCAAATCCCTCCCTTCCCCACACTTACCCTGGGCCATCCTCCTGCATTCCCACAGCCCCCGCTGCCCCTGCAGCCTCTCCCCTCCCGGCACCCCCTTGCCGTGAGCCACCAGCCCACCTCGGGTTCACGTCCCCTTTAAGCCTCCCCGGGCTGGAATGCGAGAGGAGCATTTCAGCGCCCTGTGAGGTCAGATAAAGACACTATATTTATCTGGCCGGTAACCTGAGCCCTGAATTTCTGCGGTGGCGGTTTTTTTTACGTGTGGCCCCACAGCCCTCGGGCTCGGCCCCCTCCAGCCACCGAACTCGCTCCCGGGGTAGAGGGGCTGAGCTGGGGGTGCTCTGTCCCCTCCAAAGGGCTCTGCTGCTGCCCATCTCCACACCTCCCATCTCTGGCACAAGGGGAGGATCCCAAAGGAGGCAGGATCAGCCCCGTGGGCATCACTTCATGCCTGGACCTTCGTCCTCCTGAGGTGCCATCGGCCGCCCACCCCACACGCAGGTGAGTGGAGGAGGTGGAGGGGACACAACCCTGGTGAGGGGGACTCAGAGACACACAAAACTATCCCCCCTCTTCCTCCCTCTGAGTAAAACCACGGGGGAGAGGTTTCTCTCCAGGTTCAGAGTTCACACACACACAAACTTGGCAGCTCCCCGGCAGTCTCCTCATCCCCCCGGTGTGGGCAGAGCTGCCTGCCCAGAGGGTCCCTTCTTTTTTTCTTGCACCCACAGACCTCAGAGCAATAACACATCATGCCTTGGGTCTTATGTCAGGGTTCCCCGTGGGTTTGGGGTTTTGCTGCCTGGGGGGTTGCCCGGGAGGGGTGAGCAGCAGGTTGTGCAGCCAGGTGGGGATGTGTCAGCAGCATCGAGCGAGTCCGGGGCGGTGACTCCTGGCCAGAGCATGTTCTGTGAGTTTGGAGGGTTCTCAGGCCCAGGGTTGGTAGGGGAAGGGCCCTGGCCAGGCTGGCTTCAGCTGCCTGTGTCACCTTGGGCAGTGCCCATCGTTCTGGAGCGTGGGAGGGGCACAGGGAAAGAGCACTGGAGTCTCCATCTGCTGACAGGATGACTCCAGCCCCTTGCTGGGAGCAAACATTTTGTGGCATGTTCTCCCCAGGGCTTCTCGAGGCTGCTCTCCCTAGAGGGAGATGGAATCCCAGAGGGATCCCTGGCCCTGTGCCCGTCGGGGAATGGGCAGGAGGCTGTCCCACCCCTCTAGCACTCTCAGCTGGACACGGAGCCCCTCTGCCCCAAACCTGTACACTGGAGCACACAAAGTGCCTCACACAGGATCCCCCCTCTGCTGGGAGCTCCCACGTAACCTCCAGGCTGGGACATTGTGTCTCAGGGGGACAGGGGACACAGCTCCAAGCCTGTGTAAGTGAGAAGCAGCTGAGCTGTGACACCTTGGATGGAGCCAGCGCTGTGTAAGCTGAGCTGAGCCCGCCCTGGGGCTCTGTGGCCACCAAAGGGGACAGCAGCCACCAGGCACGGGCAGGACAGAGGGGGCAGCTGCCACTGGGCACGGGCAGGGCAGCAGCTGGGGACGCAGCGGGGTCTCTGCTCCTCTGCCTCCAGGGTGAAGGGTTTGCCTCCCCTCTTTGAGCTGAGCTTCCCATTGGGAAGGCTGCTGGAGCTGGAGGCCAGGGCAGGACTCCCCAGCATTCCAAGCAGTCCCAGGGTGTCCTGCTCCCATGTCCTGGCGCTGGCTCCTGCCCCGGCCACGTGAGTGCAGACCGGACATTCCTGTGCCTCAGCTTCGCCTGACACCCCGGGAGGATGATGAGGGAGCAGGAGGGCTGACTCAGCCGTGCCAGCCCCAGGGCTTTGCCAGGCAGCAGGAAAGCTCAGCACTGTGACGGGCAGGGAGGGGCCAGGAGCCCAGGAAGCACTGGGAGGAACCGAGGTTTTCTCGCACCCCAGTCAGCTCCCGTGGCTCCTGGCACACTGAGCTCTTCCTCTGCCCTGGGATACACTTGGATGTGACGTGGGGACTCAGCAGCACAGGCGGTCATAGCAGATGTGATGTTCCTCCATGGTAAGACCTCTCTTCCCAAGAGATGGGGTAGCTGCCCTGCCTGGAGCTGGCTCCTGCTCCTGGGCCCTGCATCCCTCCAGCAGCTCCCCAGCATTCCCAGGGCACCTGCTGCCCTGTGGAAATCTGTCCTGCTGCCAGGGAGAACCTGCTGCCCTCCTGCTTCCAAACTGGAGGCTTTCCTGATGCTGCCAGTGTCAGTGTTGGCACGGCACAGTGGGAGATCACGAGCAACACTGGCAGTGGGTGATGGCACAGGGTGCTGTCAGAGAGCACGGGCACTGCGGGCAGTGGGTGATGGCATGGGGCTGTCCCAGCGCTCAGGCGTCTCTCCTAAGCCCAGATCATCTCTGCTGGCGAGGGGGACAAGGATCTGGGATAGCCCAGACAGGGTGCTGTGCCAGGCTGCTCCGTGCCCCAGCAGGGCAGGCAGCCAGGCACGAGCACATGGAGCTGAGGGGCTCTGCCGCCCTCATTCTGGCACTTGCAGAGTGCCAGTCCATTGGCTGGGGTCCCACATCCCTCCCAGCAAGATTCCCTCGTTGTTCACGTCAAACCCTGACTGGCAGAATCTCTCCTGGGCCCTCACTCCTGGTGAGGGCAGCGGCAGCCTGGCTGGGGAGAGCCGGGTGTTTCGTGGAGTCCCTGCCTGGGAGCAGGTTATTCACCCTCCAACCTCTGCTCCCAAACAGGTCTGTGTGCTCCACCTTGCTCCTGCTTGTAAATACTTCCCTCTCCATTGTGGGATGTGGTTGTTCCCTGGGCAATAACAACAGCACCCGGGATGCTGGAAAGCCCAGGGCTGTCTGCCAGGAGCCCATGGGTGCTTCTCACCACCCTCTTCTGAAAGCAATTCCAGGGTGTTTCCACACTGGGGTCAGACCCAGGGGCTCCGAGCAGGAGCCTGGGGCTCCCCAGGATCAGTCAGGGAGTGACAAGCTGGGATCCAGTGCCCATCCCCAATCCTGGATTCACCCTGCGTGCTGCCAGGGCTGTGTGAGGGCCGGGCCAGGCTCAGGCTCTGTCACCTCCCGGCTTGGAGCCGGGCCAGGGCCCGCCCCGGCTGGGCTGGGAAAAGCCTGTGAATCAGGGTCATCTCCCGGGTGACTGGAGACTCTCGGAGCCACATGAGCCACTGTCCTGCCAGGGAAGGGACACCAGGCACAGGGGGAGCTGAGCGCCAGCACCGCCAGGACAGAGGAGCTCGGCTGGGGTGCTGCTGCCCCGGTGCCACCCACAGCCCCAGGACAGGTAGGGAACCAGCCTCGGTGTGGGTGCTGAGGGAGAACTTTCCTCCAGCTCCACACAGCCCGTGTTACCTGTGACCAGGTAACTGCCTCTCGTCTGGAGGAGGCACTGGGGACGCCTCTCCAGCCGTAGGACAGTGTGTCAGGGATGCCAGGGCTGGGGCAGTCCCTTGTCTTGGGTGTCTGTGGGTCCTGGGATGCTGGGTGCCCCTGGCTGTGCCCTGGGGCTCCCGTCTGTGGTGTGAGGTGCCCGAAGGCACATGAGTGCCAGCTGAGCCCTGCAGTCTCAGGCTCTTCAGGAAGGCTGACAGGTGACACCAGCCATGGCCACAGCACCCCTCATCCCCTGGATTCCCTGTCACCTGCACACCTCTCCCGGGCAGTTCCAGGGCAGCAGGCTGCTGAGTGGGTAGTGGTGGTGGGTGCCCCGTTGTGCTGACCACGGGCTATCAAAGCTGACCCCCGGGCTCTTCTCTTGCAGTCGATGCCTCCAGGAGAGCCCGCTGAGCCCCAGCCTGCAGCATGTCCCAGCTCTCCTCCACCCTGAAGCGCTACGTGGACTCCTCCCGCTACGCCGAGACCACCTACAGCAAAGTGCCCAGCGGGTACAGCTCCTACACCTCCTATGGATCCACCCTGTCCTACGCAGACAGCGACAAAATCGGCTTCAAAGCCAGCTACCTGGGCTCCCCCCGCTACCACCACGGGGGGCTGTCCCCCACCAGCGGCTATGACAGGCTGCCCCTGTACCCCGACTCCAGCATCCGCCTGAGCCCGTCCTACATCCGTGCCCAGCCCCGGCCGCCCGGCGGGGGCCTGAGCGGGGGCAGCTGCTACTCCTTCACAGGGACCCCCACCAGCCCCACGGGCTACCTGCCCTCCACAGCTCCCCTGAGCCGCCACAAATCCATCAGCCACTCGGACCTGGCGCGGGAGTTCTCGGGGCTGCACACCTCGGACAGTGCCTATGTGCCCGCCCGGGCCCGGCCGGAGCCCGGCGCCCTGCAGGGGCTGTACCAGGCTGCCACCCACTCTGACTACGCCCGTGGGTACCTGGAGAGCTACGGGAGGAAAAGCAACCAGGGCAGCCTCTCTGCTGGCCACCTCAGCCCCTCTCAGGCCGGCCTGGGCTCGGCCCTTCCGCCCTCGGGCACCCGCCAGCCCTGCGAGAGGAGCGACGACCCCTGCGATGTGCCCGCGCAGGAGCCCACGGTACGTGGGGCTGGCTGTGGGTGGGGGGCACAGCGGTGTGGTGGTGTGGGTACACAATCTGTGGTTGTGCTGATCTGGGGAGCCTGAGCTCTGGTGCTGTCCCTGGGAATCTCCACGTGCCTCAGTTTCTGCGCCTTGTCCCTCGAGATGCCCTTGCTGGCGCAGCAGTGCCGGGCTGGAGCTGCTGAGGCAGCCCGTGTGCTGCCAGGCGAGTGTCCTCTGAGGGGCTGCGCTCACTGGGTGCACTGCTGGGAGCAAACCTCACCCGGTGGCTGAGGGTGCCCATGTCCTGGCAGGACTGTGCCCGCTGCACCTTTCTGTGTGTGTGTGTAACTGGTGGGTGAGAGCCCCGGCCCAGGAGGGGCTTCCTGCTGCCTCATCCTGGCTGGGGAAGGTGACACAGCCAGGCTGGGCATATCCTGCTGGGATGGCTGGTTTGGCTGGTGCTGGCCGTGCCACAGTGACTCGGTGCCCAGCTGCCAGTCAGGTTGCTCACTGGTGCCCAGTGATGCCAGTCCCCTGGCATGATCTGTTGTTGCCATCTCAGGGCCCTGTGCCCCAGCCCCTGTGGCAGCAGCAGTTTCCCTGTGGCAGTGCTGCTCTGGGCAGGGTCACACAGGGTGACAGATACTCCATGCCCCAGGTACCCCTCGGTGCTGCAGTGGCCCCAGAGCCCCGGCCCGGGCAGGAGCAGGAGTCACACACAGCCCGGCTCGGGTGCGCAGGGGAGCAGCCTGGTAATTTTCCACTCAGGTTTCCTTCCAAGATCTGGTCAGGCTCTGCCTGCCTTGTCTCCTACTTTGTTTCCATTCCCCCATGGGGGAGGTTGGTCCTCCCCAGCCCAGGGTCTGACCTGCCCTTTGCTTCCCTGCATCTCTGTCCCACCAACATCCACCAAACTGCAAGGAAAAGTGCTGGGGGATCCTTTTCTGCTTCCCTGGGTGCAGGACAGGAACCTCTTTGAACCAGTGCTCTCACATCCCTTACCGTGCCCTTTCACCCCATGCCCCTTCCACCACAGAACCAGCTGCACCTGCAGTGCCAGCAGCACCCTGCCCTGGTGTGGGACCCCCTGTGCCCACCTCCCTGATCCCTGTGGCACGGGAGCAGGTTGGGGAGCTGGGAGGGTGAAGCATCACTGCTGTGGAAGCGAATTCCTGCCTCCCCCTCCCACACCAGGCCCTGGAAGGGGGGGATCAAGGAAGGATCCAGTGGCTGCTGCCAAGTGTGGGCACTCTGGAAAGGGAGAGGGACTGCCACTGCTAGGGAAGGGTGCCCACCCCAGTGCCCACACACTGCTGTGATGTGGCTGCCACCCTGCTGCCGTGGGATGCCCACGGGGCACAGTCCAAACCCACAGCCCTGTGGCCTGCACGTGAACGCAGCCTGGGCTGGCTGACGGGTGGCAGAGGTGGCGCTGGGACAGCACCACGCAGGGGCAGGTTGGGTCAACCACACCGCCTTAGGCTTCCTCAGTGCTTTGATGGGCACACCTGCTATTTTCCACTGCCGTGCCTTTTTTCCCCTCCCCCTTTCCCAAGCAAATGTCCCGATCATAAAACGGACTCGGGTGCCTGCGGCTGTGCCAGGAGCCGGAAACAGGAACACGTTGCAGCCGCGGCGCTGCCATCGGTTCTGCCCCATTACCCAGCCCCGAGGGCACTGCCAGCAGCACCCGCTCCCGATGGAGACAGGGCACAGCAGGGCTGGCCCCGTGCCTCCTCCTCCCACCCCTTATTCCCCAGCCACCTCCTGCCTACAGAAGCCACCCTGCAGAAGGGTTTGCAGCCAGCAGGGTGCCCGCGTTTGTCCCTGCCCACACCATCACTTTGTGCCTCGATTTACCACCCAACAGGGTAAAGGTGCAGCTGCAGTGGGTGGCTGTGCCCTGCTGTGCTGGCTCCTGGGAAGGGCAGGCTGGAGAGGGGCAGGGCTGGAGTGGTGCCGCCCCATTAACCACGCTGGGTGTACACAGGGTCAGGAGGCCAGAGCCACCCGCAAACCCGCCGGCAGCTCTCCGCAGTCCCATCCTGAGCAGCTGACGTCCCTGGCCCGCAGCCAGTCCCGGCCCTGCCTGTCGTGGCAGTGCCAACCGGGCCTTGTGGCAACCTCTGCCCGCGGCAGAAGGTCACCGCTGCAGAGGGGACAGCTCAGGGCACGGACCTGGCTCCGGGTGACGCCACCCCAGCAGGTCTCCCCTTCTCTCTCCTGCCCCAGCCTCGCCCTCAGAGCCCTCCTGCTGCTCCCTGGCTTGGAGGGGAGTTTGGTCCTTGGCCCAGGGCGCCCCATGACACCAGGGCATGAGGTTCAACACGGGATGTGGCTGAATGTCACCCTCTCGCCACAGGACCGGCTCTGCCAGCACCGTGCCTCCCTGTGGGGAGTGCTGAACCAGCACCCCATAGGGCAGGCTGAGCCTTGGGGCTGATCCTGCCCCCAGGATACCCACCCGGGCAGGGTGCCAGGAGCTCTGGATCTCGGGGAGCTGTGCCACGGCCCCAGGGGCCCAGGCTGTGACCCGTGGGAGCGCTGCAGGGCACCCCCACAGGGTGCAGAGGGCAGTGGGGTGTGTGCACACACCGTGTCCCCACATGTGAACGCGGTGTCCCCACATGTGTACGGTGTACACACCGCGGGGCGTGTACATAAACACACGCGTGTGAGCACGCGCAGGCCCCGGGATTACGACAGGCGTCCTGTTGTGGTGCCGAAAGCCCTGGCCCTGCAGATGAATAACGCTGCAAGATGCCTCCTCAGATATTTTTTGCCGGTGCCAAAAATAGTCTCCCTTCCTCCCTCCCCCCTCCTCCTTCCCCAGTCAGCCCCTCCGCCGGCTCATCTGCAGCCATCGGGATTCAGCAGCCCCTGCCTCTGGTGGGGGAGGAAAGCAGGCTCTGCTTGGTGCCCTCTGGGTGTCAGAGCAGCCCAGTCGCACTCCCTGCCTCGGTCGCCCATGGAAATTTCCCCGAGCGGGCGGCAGGACACCTGGGCACGCTCAGCAGGCGCAAAGGCTCCGCCGCTCGTCCTGCTGCGGTCAGAGGGGTGAAGCAGAGGGAGACGCAGGACTAGGACGCAGGACACCCGGGCTCCCTGCCAGCCTCCGCATCTGCCCTTGCTGCAGGAGAAGAGCTGGAGCCCTGCCAGTGCCGTGCCTCAGTTTACCGAGGGGAGACGCCAGGTGGGGTCTTTGCTCCACATAGGATTTGGGGGGGAGAGTTTTTTTCCCCAGCGCAGGGCACTAAAGCGCCACTGCATCCCCTGAGGAGGAGTGTTCCCCCAAAATGTATAACCTGGCACTGGCCCTGCAGGGAAGGCACATGCCCGGGAGCCCCACAGCCCTCTCTGACAGCCCCTCTCTGTGTGCGGGCACCCCGTGCACCCACATGCTGTGGGGCTGTCTCTGCGTTACTGAGCCAGTTTTGGCGAGTGATTCCCGCGGCTGGGTAGCCCCGCTCTCCGCCCGGTGCCTGCCCAGAGCACGGCGTGCCCGGGGCCGGACAGCCGGTGCCATGAGCCCCGGGAAAGCGGAGCCGGGAGCGTGGGGGAGCACTGAAGGGGGGGTGGGCAGGCTCTCCTCCGGCTGCCGCATCGCCCAAATGCCCGATTGTCCCGCGCGGTGCCGGTGCAGGGGTACGGGAGAGTTGAGAGAGGTGCGGAGGGGGCATGGCATCCCCCCGGAGCCCCCCGGAGCCGTGTCCCCCCCGGGCACAGCCGCCCCTCGCGGGCCCCCCCTGTGTCTCCCGGCGCGCTGTACCACGCGGTGCGCGGGGGCTGGCCCGTCACCGAGCCCGTCACCGAGCCCGTCACCGAGCCCCGGCTGCCGCCTCCCCACCCATTTGATGTCAGAGCCGCTCAGGTGCCCGTCAGCCCCGCAGCCGGCACCGGCCCCGGCCCCGCACGCCCAAGCACGGGGGGCTCCGCGCCTGACCCCGAGCCCCCGGCTCCAGCCGGCCCCGGGCGAGGGGTGCCCACCCTGCACCCCCCGGCACCCCGCTGCCCTCGGCGGGTCCCCGCAGCCCTGCCGTGCCCGCCGGGGCCACCATGAGGGACTCCTACACCGTGACACTGCCCGAGGAGCCCCCCGCGCTCCCCGACCTTCACAAGGACCTGCGGCCCCGCGCCTCCATGCCAGGGTCGCTACTGGTCTCCACCTTCGTCGGGCTCGTCCTCAATAAGACCAAGGTATGAGATGCCCGCAGCCCCACGGTGTGGGGGCAGAGAAGGGGACCCCCAGCCCTCTCTGGGGAGTGTGGGGTACCCTGTGGCAGCCCCCGTGCCCGGGAATGGGGTGCCCGGGGGTGGGCACTGCCCGGGGGGACGGCGTGTCCCGGTGTCCCGCAGGATGGCAGGGAGCAGGTGAACGCACGTGTCAGGACACCTGGGTTCCTGTCCCAAGCCCTGCCCTTGCGGTGACCTTGGCCAGGTCCCTCTGTCCCAGCCTGCCCACCACAAGGAAGGGGTCTGCTGGCCGCACCGGCCCCTTGGCGGTGTCACCGGCCCCGAGCGCTGTCCCCAGGGCTACGGGCAGGGGCGGATCTTCCCTGCAGGGATGGCAGAGCAAGGGGCAGGGAGGGCAGGGGCTGGGCACTTATGTAAGTCTGGCTGCTCCGGCTTTCCCGTTGCCCCCACGGGCGCGGGGCGTGCGGACCTGGACGGGGCAGGACGGTCCGGGTCGTGTCCCTTGTCCCCATCCCCTGTCCCTTGTCCCCGTCCTGCAGTGCAGCCTCGGGGACTCCCCAGCCGCGCCGCGTGAGCCAGCTCTCCTTCACCGCCTCTGAGCATGTCGTGTCCTAGATAAAGCCCTGTACGGGAGAGGGGGATTAGCTGGAGTTGAGTCACCCAGGGGAGGGAAATCCAGGGGGGGAAATAACACCTCGGTGCACACAGGCTTGTGCCATGGCAGGGGAGTACCTGACACCCCCCCACCACAGCCCCAGCCCTCCCCTGGGGTCTTTCCAGGCTCTGGGAGGAATCAGGACCAGGCTCAGGTCCTGGCTGTGGAGGAATGCCAGATCTGTGGGGAGGTTTGCACCCACATTGGTGGGACAGCCCAGTCCCTCCTGGCACACAGGCAAGAGCTGCCCGACCAGGGCGACTGGATGAGCAGCGTCCTGGTGGGGATGGCTGGGGATCTCTGGGGAAGCTCCCAGGGGTTGCTGCTCACCCCTGGCACCGTGACCTTCCCTGTGATAGCCGTGGGGACACGAGCAGCAATCCCCCACAGGGTCAGACCCTTCAAGAGATGGAGACTGTTGGGACACAGACCCACCTCTGCTGTACCTGCTCGGCCCTGTCTGCCTGTGGGCCAAACCCAGCCCACAGCTCCTGCAGCCATGGTGTGGCACTGGCCCATCACACACTGCTGGCACCCCCTGCCCAACCAAGAGTGCCCTCAGCCTGGGGGTCCCTGGGGAGAAGCTGGAGGGGTTGCCTGGCACGTTTGGACAGCCAGCCCCTGGCACTGAGGTCTGTGCTCAGCCACACCTGGGCACCACAGGGCACTGGTGTGGCACACAGGGTACGTGGTCACTCCGGCAGGGCCACGTGTGCCCACACGGGGCGGCCCAGTTGCCGCTGGTGCCGGTGCTGGTGCGGTGGGTGATGCCTGCGCCGTCGCTAAGGAGCACGTGTAACTGGATCTGGGTTATTTTGGGCTGCTGTCAGGGCTGGGTGCTCAGCACCTCCCACACACACACACCAGCTGCTGCTATTTCGGAGCTGCTGGGCCCCCTCCCCTCCTCTTCCACTCCCCTTCTCTCCTCCTCCCCCTCCTCAAGCCCCGGGGTGGGCAGCTGGGGCGTTTGCCTGAGGATCCTTAAACCCTGGTCATCTGGGGGAGCAGTGTCAGCAGTCTGACCCTGCTGGATCCCACCCCTGCTCTGGGGATGTTTGTCCCATCACTACCCTGTGCAGGGCTGGGAGTAGGACCCCTGAGTTCCCACCACTCCTCCCCATCAGTACCTTGTCCCACATGCTGGGAGAGGGGTGGTGGCCCCTCCAGACCCCTCTGTGGTCTCGGTGTGTCCAGCAAAGAGTGGCAATGCCTCCTGGCCCCAGAGCCCAGCTGCTCATGTCTTCTTGGCCTGGCTCAGGGAGCACCTGGAGGCCTGCAGGAACCCCCATGGCACAGGTACAGCACAGCCAGGGCAGCCAGGGGCTGGGAGGGCACTGCTGGGCACACAGCCCTGTTCTGCTGCAGGGCTGGGCTTGCACTTTCCCAGGTGGACTTTATCCCGCAAAATAACTGTGCCAAAGTCTGGGCTGTGCTCATGCAGGGTGTCTTGGAGGGGACAAGTGACAGGGCACTGTGCTCCTCCTGCAGCATGGGGCAGGCACGGGGCACTGCCTTCCCCCAGGGTGCTGGGGCCCAGGGGTGGCAGTGGAGGCAGCCGGGGGGGCTGAAGTAGCCCAGGGCATGGGGCAGCAGTGTCACCAGGCAGGGAGAACTTTGAGCCCTGTGCATGGTCCTGGGCCAGCAGCAGCCACCTGGCAGGCAGGACAGGGCAGGACAGCCATGACTTCTCCCTGGGTCCTTGGCCCAGAGAGCGGCTGCAGCGCTGGCCCTGCCCATGATGTCACAGCGGGATGGGGCCTCTGCTGCCACTGGAGGAGGGTCTGCTCCATGGGGGTGTCTGTGGCACCATGTCTGTGGCATGGCCAGTGCAGCACCATCTCAGCCTTCTTCCCTCTCTCTGCAGAGCTCCAAGGTGGTGCAGGGGCTGACGGGGCTGCGGAACCTTGGGAATACGGTGAGTGTGTGTGTGCCCAGGCACCACAGCCCCAGCTCACCCCATGCACATCTGTGGGGCAGGGGGGAGCCCTGGCCCTTCACCTCGCCCCCCAGCACCCACTCTGGCACCCCACTGCCTGAGGAAGAGCTTCCCCTGCTCTGCACTGCTCCGTCCCCGTTCATCCTCTGCCCACCCGCCCCAGGTGGCCCCCCTGCCACCGCCTGCCTCCCTCTGCCTCCCGTTGCCCTGGGTTTC
>VYXB01000535.1:778676-797865 GCA_013397135.1 Pachyramphus minor
CTGCCTCCCCCAGTGCTTCATGAACTCCATCCTGCAGTGCCTGAGCAACACCAAGGAGCTGCGGGATTACTGCCTGCAGAACCAGTACCTGCGGGACCTCAACAACAACAGCCGCATGCGCACGGCGCTCATGTCAGGTAAGTGTCCATCGCCGGCCTCTGGGGGCTGCGGGGGCTGCCCTGCAGCACAGCCCTCCAGCACAGCCCTGCAGCACACCCTCACCCCCCCCGGGATGCCCCAAATCCCGGGGATACCCACCCCGGGGTCGGTGCTTCTCCCCAGCCTTGGGGGTGCTCAGCCAGGGGGAGGATCGGGTCCAGGGGCCCAGGTGGGGGGCTGAGCTCTGCCCCGGGGGGGGGGGGCACAGCGATGCCACCTCAGCTTGCTGACCTGCTTCTCTGCCTGCAGAGTTTGCAAAGCTGATCCAGCTGCTCTGGACCTCGTCCCCCAACGAGAGCGTGAGCCCCTCCGAGTTCAAGACGCAGATCCAGAGATACGCCCCCCGCTTCGTCGGCTACAAGTAAAGGGGGGGGGCGCAGGGGTGGTGGGGGGAGCTAAACCGCCCCTGCTGCCGCTCACCGGCAGTGCCCCGTGTCTTGCAGCCAGCAGGATGCTCAGGAATTCCTGCGGTTCCTCCTGGATGGGTTGCACAGCGAGGTGAACCGTGTGCTAGTGCGGCCCCGGGCCAGCACGGACAGCCTGGACCACCTCCCGTAAGTGCTGCCTGGGGTGGAGGAACTGGGTAAGACGAGCTCACTGCCTGCAAGCCCAGCCTAGGGACAGTGACCACAGGGGTCTCTCCGGGCTGGGTGGCAGGGCTGGCATCCTCCAGGCCACGCTCACTGTCCCTATGTGTCCCCACCCCTCGCAGTGACGACGAGAAGAGCCGGCAGATGTGGAGGAGGTACCAGGAGAGGGAGGACAGCCGCATCAGCGGTGAGCAGCGCTGTGGGGAGAGGAGGGCAGGGCCGGGTCGGGAGCTGGGCTGGGAACCTGGGGTCTCACCCTGCTCTGTCCCACCCTGCCAGACCTCTTCGTTGGGCAGCTGAAGAGTTCATTGACCTGCAGTGAGTGCGGCTACTGCTCCACCGCCTTCGACCCCTTCTGGGACCTGTCCCTGCCCATCCCCAAGGTGAGGGATCCCCAGTGATGACCCCTGGCCCCCTGCCCCTCACTCCCTGTCCCTGACCCTCACTGTGCTCCCACAGAAAGGCTACGGGGAGGTGACACTCATGGACTGTCTCCGGCTCTTCACCAAAGAGGACGTGCTGGATGGGGACGAGAAACCGGTACGGAGCAGGGGGGCTTTCCTGGGGGCAGGGGGGCTTTCCTGGGGGTAGGGGGGCACCTTTGCCCCCACGCCTGTGTTACCAGCACTGTGGGCTCATTGGGGACTGGCCTCTGCCCTCACCCTCCTGCTTGTGCTGTTTGTCTCCCACAGACGTGTTGTCGCTGCAAAGCCAGGACGAGGTGCACGAAGAAGTTCAGCATCCAGAAGTTCCCCAAGATCCTGGTGCTCCGTATCCTTTGGGCAGTGGGATGGGGCTATAGGGAGCATTGGGGGTGTGGGCAGGTGGTTTGTCACGGGCTCCCCTTCGTCCCTTGGCTCCTTGACGTGACCCCCCCAGACCTGAAGCGCTTCTCAGAGGCCAGGATACGAAGCAGCAAACTCACCACCTTCGTCAACTTCCAGCTAAAGGACCTGGACCTCCGGGAATTCGCCTCGCAGAGCTGCAGTGAGTCCCAGTCCCTGCACGGCTCCAGCACAGCCCTGAGCTTCTGGGGACTCCCCTGTTCCTCGTGCTCCCCAGGGTGTCACAGCCATGGTGGGGGGCAGGGGATTGAGGGGTGGGAGCCACAGAATCCAGGGGATCCAGCCCTGTGCTGACATGCTGGGGGGCAGCGGGGCTGAGCAGCACCTTTTCCCCCCACAGACCACGCCGTTTACAACCTCTACGCTGTCTCCAACCACTCGGGCACCACCATGGGGGGACACTACACAGCCTACTGCAAGAGCCCCGTGTCCAGCGAGTGGCACAGCTTCAACGACTCCCGGTGAGGCTGCGGCAGGGACCCCCTGCTCAGGGAATCCTGGTGCCTCGTCCCCGTTTCTCACAGCTCTCCTCCCCTCTCCGCAGCGTCACCCCGATGTCGTCCAGCCACGTCCGCAGCAGCGACGCCTACCTGCTCTTCTACGAGCTGGCCAGCCCGTCCTCCCGCATGTAGCCAGCCCTGGGGACCCCGGTGCCACCCCTCAGAGCCGGGTCCCGGCCGTGCGGCCCCCCAGGTGCAGGAGGGAGGTGAAGAGGAGAGACCCCCCCGAGGGGGCTGCAGAAGGAGCAGCCAGGAGCAGAGCCCGGGCAAGGACAGCCCAGCTGTGAACTGAGGAGGTGCAGCTCGTGGCAGGACAAGGCTCAGGCAGCCCAGGCACCTTCTGGTTGCTGGCATTTGGTTTTCACCTTCGGGGTTTAGTTTCTTTTTTTTGTTCCTTCTTTTTTTTCTTTTTTTCTTCTTTTTTTTTTTTTTTTTTTTTTTTTTTTTTTTTTTATTTTTTTTGGTGTGTAATAAAAATCCAGAGCAAGGGACTCTACGGGAATGGGGCCGCCTGTCCCATTGACTCAGCCAGGACCTCTGCTCCCCTGGGGCAGCAGCACCCAGAGCTGGGGACCCAGGAGAGCCTCACACGTCCCTCCTGGCCTCTTAGCACCCCTGTATCTGCTTGGCTATCCCAGAGGATTGGTGAACTGCTCCCGACCTCCTCCTGGCACTTCCAAACCTCCTGGCAAAGGACTCCAGCCCTCCAGTTGACTCCGTCCCGTCTCAGGCAGCACCTCCCCAGCAGCTGCCCCACACAAACACTCCTCACAGCAGCCTGAGCTCAGGCCCAGACTCACGGACAGGAGGGAGGAAATTATTTTGTGGAATTTATATGTATTTATAGTGGACTTTGCTTCACCTGGAGCAGCCACCCCGCCGCTTCCTGCCTCTCCAGGGACTGGTGTCGGGGGATGCCTCGGGTAGGTTTTTACCTGCCTCCTCATACGACGGTGCCTTAAACCATTTAGGGGAGCAGGGGGGCATTGGGGTTGCACAGGAATATCCTTCCTGTGGAGGTGAGGGAGGGGAGGACAGTGGCTTTCCGGGACCATCTGCAATTGGGGCTTTTTCCTCCCTGTGATCAGGAGCCCCCCTGGGTGCCCGGGGACCCGCCCTGCTGCTCCGTCCTCCAGCTAAAGCAAATGCCAGTGGCCTTTTTAGCCTTTTCTCTAATTTATTCACCTCCTCCCCGTCCTGCCTTTGCCTGAGGTGCAGTGGGAGGAGGGACAGGCCCGACCCAGCACCATCCCAGCCCGCAGGGCAGTTAAATCCAACCCAGCACCCGGCTGGCTTCACCCTCGCTGCCCTGCAGGCACGGGCTGAGCACTGGCAGGAGCACCCTGCCCAGCCTGGGGCATCCCAGCGGGGCTCAGGGAGGGCAGGCTGGGCTGGGGGGGCTGCCCAGGGCAGGTACTGGGCTGGGGCAGCGTTGCTGCTTGGCAGGTGGCTTGTTTACTGTGTAAGCAAGATGAGTGGGAAGTGTCTCATACAAGGGAGACTCGTGCGGGAATAAATTCGAGCTTGGAAAGAGTTCTGTGTGCATGTGTGGTGTTCTCTGGGAGGGCAGGTGGTGGGAAGGTGCCACCAGGGCTGGAGCAGCCTGGCTGTGTGTGGCTCTGGAGACCCAGCAGCCCCCACAGACCAGGAGCACCCATGTCCCTGGAGCAAGGGAGATGTGTGTGCAGGTGGCAGTCCCTCCACTCCAGCTACCCGCAGTGTCTGGAGGCAGAAGGAGCCTTTCCAGCCCTGCAGTGACCAGACTCTTTCCCCAAAGCCCCTGAACAATGGCCCCTTTCTCCCCTGCTTAGGGCCCAGACGGGCACCGAGGCATTAAGGGGCAGTGGGAATGCGGGTGGCTGGGCTCTGGCACCCAGTGAGGGGAGCAGGAACACGCTCAGCCTGGGGTCCCAGCACAGCCCCTTCAGTGCTGCCCTCAACACTGGGGAGCCCAGAGGCAGCAGCCAAACCCAGGGTGCCCCTGTGCACCCAGAAGCAGGGTCCCTGTCGGGACAGGCTGCCAGCAGGGCGGGTGAGAGCACACATTCCCCTTTAAGACGCTGGTTCTCCGTGCCAGAGCCTGACCTCGGCATCCTCAGCTGAGCTGGATTAACGGGGCGAGGGGGGAAGGGGCCTGCAGAGGGGACTGGGGCCGCTGCCTCCCGGGGCTCCCCGCACTCCCGGCACGGCGGGCATGGCCCTGGGGGCTGCGGGGCTGCCGTGGCACGTGTAGGCACGGCTGGCACTGCCACCTCCTGTGGTCCCCACGCCGCCCCGGGGCCCATGGGGGCAGCTGGGGAGGAGCGGGCTGTGGGGCTGGGAGCTGTGCTGGGGGGCACGGAGTGCTGGGGGTGCTTTTAGCCAGCCAGGAATCGCCCGCTGCCATGAGAGACTTCACCGAAATCACGCTCTGCCCTGAGACTCTGGACCACAGCAAGGTAGGGCCGGGGGGTGTGGGTGCTGCTGGAGGTGCCCCCACGCCCTGGTGCCACCCGCGCTCGCTCTCCCACAGACCGAGTTCTGCAACCCCGTCTTCGAGGGCGAGGAGCCCCGGGCAGCCCCGGGCACGGAGCACCCGCCAGACAAGGATGGGACCGGCCCTGCCTCACCCCGGGACGGCCTCGGTACCAGCCTGGGGGTTTGTACACACCCCTCCCTGCCCGCGGGGCTGGCAGCAGCGGGCTGGTGGGCTCTGGGGCTGCTTAGGCGACCCGGGGACAAGAGGAGGGGACGTGCCCAGGCAGGGCTCAGCCAGCCGTGCAGGGAGCTTGGGGCACGGCTTAGCAGCACCCGGGCTCTGCCCGCTGTCCTCGCCTTCCCCGCAGGTCAGCAGCTCTGGGGACAGGTAGCCTGGAGGTACCGCGCCGACTGCAAGTTCACCTGGCTCTGCGTGGCTCTGATGAGCACCATCCTGCTCTTCCTCATCGCCCTCCTGCTGGGCATCGTCATCCACCGTGAGTGCCCGAGCAGGGGGGGCTGGGGGACGGCTGTGACTGTGGGGCGGGGGGGACGCAGAACTGGCTCAGAGGGGGAGAGGGACGCTGAGAGGACATCCCAGGGTCTGCCCGCGGCAGGGGGAGAGTGCCCCTGTGCACAGGAGCAAGGGGGATCTCCACCTCCCTGGGATGTGGCAGGACCACCGGCCCCTGGGAGAGCTGTGTGGGATCCCCCGGGAACTGCACACCGGGGCTGGGGGGGCTTCCTAAGCCCCTTCCCTGCACTGCAGCCACCTCTCCCTGCTGGGGCTGAGCAGTCCCTGCTCTTCCCTGGGCACAGAGCTGACGTCCCCACACCCACCCGGCGCCCCAGCCACAGCCCTGCCCGCCCGTGGCACAGCCACCACCACGGCAGCACCCACCCGAAGGGACCCCCCGGCCCCCAAAACAGCGGCCACCCCAACGCAGAGCTGGGTGCCCACAGCCCGCACGGCAGCACCGGGTAAGTGCCCCTGTGTTTGGGGGGGCAGTGTTTGGGGCCGGGGGTGCCCTGCACCAGCTCATGCCCACGTTGTTGCCCCGTGCAGCCTGCGGGGGGACCCTGCGGGGCCCCGAGGGCTCCTTCAGCTCCCCCAACTACCCCGGGCCCTACCCCCCCGATGCCCTCTGCATCTGGCGCATCGAGGTGGGCCCTGGCCTCGCCATCCAGCTGAAGATGGAGACGTTCAGCGTGGAGGGCACAGCCTCCTGCCTTTTTGACCGTGTGGAGCTCTATGAGGAGCAGGGCGCGGATCCTGCCCCGGCTCGGGGCGGCCCGACCAGGTAGGACCCTCTCACTTGGGGAGCGTGGCGGTGCAGTGGGGAGGGGGCAGTGAGCAGTGTCACCACCTTGCTGTGCCCCCAGGTTCTGTGGCAACGTGGCCCCCCCGACCTTCAACTCCAACTCCAACCGCCTGCGCGTCACCTTCGTCTCCGACAGCAGCGTGGGCGCCCTGGGCTTCAGCGCCCGCTACCGCGCCGTGGCCCCCAGTGAGAGTGAGTACCCCCCTCCCTGGGCACTGCCAGGGCTCCATGGGGGTCCCTCCAGGAGGGGACAGTGCCCAGTGGCATCGCCCACCGTCCTGGGTTGTCCCTGCCTGCGTGCAGAGAGCTGTGCCTGGGACGAGCACCTGTGCGACCAAGGGCTCTGCCTCCACCTGGGCTTCATCTGCGATGGGTTCCACGACTGCACAGACAAGAGTGATGAGGCCAACTGCAGCCTGAAGCACAAAGGTGGGTGGGACACAGCCCTGCCTGCAGCCCCCAGGCCTCGGTCGCTGTGGCACAGTGGTGGGTGGGGAGGCAGGGGAGTGGGGAGATGGAGGCAAGGGAGAGGGTCAGGGGTAAAGCTGCATGTGTCTGTCCCTGCAGAGTGTGGGGGGCCACTGACCACCTTGGAGGGGCACCTCTCCACCCCAAACCACCCCCAGCCATACCCACACCAGCAGGTGAGAGAAGGGACGGAGGTGGGAGCAGGGGAGGTTGGGCAGGGAGGAAAAGCAACCCCCCTCCCCGGGGAGGGTGGGGGGTGCCCCTGCCCAGCTTCACGGGTGTCGCCGGCTGCCCCTGCCCCGCAGCTGTGCCTCTGGCAGATCTCGGTGCCCGTGGGCCACGTCATCGACCTGCACTTCCACAACTTCAGCCTGGAGTCGCACGAGGACTGCAGCTTCGACTTCGTGGAGGTGCACGACAGCGCGGGCACGGGGGCTGCCAGCCTCATGGGCAGGTAGAGCCCAACCCCCCCGGTACCTCCAGCTGCACCAGCCTGGGGGCACTGGGCTCCCCCAGCTCAGCAGGGGAAACTGAGGCACGGGTGTGGCTGGGGTGGAGGAGCTGCTGGAGGGCAGGGGCTTGGAGAGGTGCTGATCAGCCCACCCTGACCCCATCCCTCACCTTGGCAGGTTCTGTGGCCACCAGCTGCCACCCCCCCTGACCTCCTCACGGCACGTCATGACCGTCCTCTTCGTGGCAGATGAAGGAGTAGCAGACAATGGGTTCTTTGCCACCTACCAAGCCCACAATGCCACAGAGAGTAGGTAGCCAAGCAAGGGCACAGGATGCCCAGGGGGGCTGTGCCATCACCACCTTTGGGGGTCTTCGAGGTCAGCCTGGATAAAACCCTGGAAAAAACTGCTCGAGCCCCGTATCTGACCCTGCCAGGAGTAACAGGTTGGGCTACAGGCCCACAGGGCCTGTTCTCTGAATTACCCCAGAACCCCACTGATCCTAGCTGTGGGAACGTGACCTGGAAGGGCTGAGCTGCACAGAAGCACAATCCATCACCTGAGGGCTGCCCCTAAACAACCCAGGGAATTTGGGATCTCCCTAAGCTGGGCTGGTGACAGTCACCTGTCAGGCCCCCTGCCCAGCGACCCAGCAGAGCAGAGGTAGGGGTGGCCAGCGGGCTGACTCCCAGCCGTGCCCACGCCCTGCCACACTGGTCCCTGTGCCCTTGCAGAGACCTGCAGCCCCGCAGAGTTCTCCTGCAGGAACGGCGAGTGCCGGGCGCTGGAGTCGGTGTGTGACGGTTGGCACGACTGCCCCGACGGCACCGACGAGCTCAACTGCACCGGGGTGTCCTACCCAGCCTTCGGTGAGTGCCACCCCTGGGTGCTCCACTCAGCACTCAGCCCCCTCCTGAGCCCACCTGGGGCAGGGCACACGCTGGCAGCAGCCCCCTGGCACGTGGCTGCTGTAAGGACTGAAGCCCCTCGCCCTGTGGCAGGGTCTGTCTGCGAGCCCGTGCATGTGGAGATGTGCCTGGGGCTGGGCTACAACGCCACTTCCTTCCCCAACATCTGGCTGGCCATCCCGGACCAGGAGGGAGCCGCCGAGGTGCTGCAGGACTATCAGGTGAGCCGCCCTCGGGGCTGCCCCTGGGCCGCATTCCAGGCTCCCCGCGGCATTCCCGCCTCACCGCCGCTCTCCCGCAGACGCTGATGGAGCTCCCGTGCTTCCAGCACCTCCGGCTGCTCATCTGCAGCCTCTTCGTGCCCAAGTGCACCCCGGACGGGGGGGTGCTGCAGCCCTGCCGGGCCGTGTGCCTGGCGGCAGAGTTGCGCTGCAAACAGTCCCTGGGCCTCCTGGGCATCCTCTGGCCCATCAACTGCAACATCCTGCCCGACTCCAACGACCCCGTGGAGTGCTTCCAGCCCTGACCCCGCAAGAGAAGAGGAGCAGGGGATGAAGACACCCTCCCCACCCCAAATGTCTCTCCTGTCCTCCTGCTGGTGTGATCACCCAGCTGCTGGGGTGGCCCCCACCTGCAGCCCCCCCCCTTGCCTGGCTCCTCACCTGCCCTTGGGTCATGCTGCCTTGTTCCCACAGCTCCAAATCCCTAGAGGGAAGGTGACACATCCCACAGGGAAAGGCTTGGGCTGGAGGGGCTGTGCTGGGGGCACCAGGGAATGGGCTGATGCTCCCCAAACAGAGCAAGGCCGGGCAGAGGTGAGCCAGGCTGCAGGAAGAGGAGCCCAGGGCTGCCCATGTCCTGCAGCCCCAAAGCCAGCAGAATAAACAGCTTCAGCAGCTGACAACCCCAATGGAGAAGGTGGCTCATTTGGGGAGGGTCTGTGTGTGGCTCCTGCCAGATCCCTGGGGAAACCAAGGCATGGGAAAAGGGAGCGAAGCCAGGGATGGGGTGGGGGGTTTCAGCAGGAGTGGAGGGGCACAAGGGAGAAGGGACAGCTGTGTCTTCACTGGGCTGGGGGATTGCAATGTCCCAGAGAGCTGGATGGGTAGTGGAGGGGGTCATTTTGGTGTCCCATGGTGCAGGGAAGGGATCCTGCTTGAGCAAGAGCTGTGGCCTTGCTGGCTAAGCTGGCTGTGCTGGCTGGAGGCCACCCTGATGGCCACAGGCCTGGCAACACCCCACGGCCACAAACCAGCTCCCAGCTGGCCAAGAGCAACAGTCCCTTCACACCTTGGGAGAGAGGAGCCAGGCAGTTCCCTGCCACCACCCAGCCTGGCCCCGGGCACTGGGGTCAGGAAGGCTCAGCTAGCAATGCCACCACACTGCTGTGGGCACTGGAACAGGGAGCAGAGAGCCAGCAGTGCTTCCTGCTGCTCTCACCCCTCCTGAGCACGTGGGGAAGTCCCCAGCCTGGCTGGGGTCACTGGGAGCAGGACCCACCGTGCTCAGCCCCGCTCTGCCCTTGCACCCAGCCCGGCACCGCCATTCCCACACGGTTCAGGGGGCTGGAGCCCGCCTGGTTCCTTCATTTCCTGCACATCCCACTGGCTGTGGGGCACGGGGACTCCCCCAGCCACGGGACTGCCCGGAGTCTGACCGTGTCCCTTGGATGCACTCGGCTCTGGAACAAGTTAAAGGCAAGCTGGGAGCGCCCTCGAAAGCTTCCCCACGTGCTCCACGGTCCCCCGAGGGCCAGCCCTGCCTCCTGGCACAGCCACAGCGCTGCTCTGCCTGCGCTTGCACCCCCTGGATGGCTCCTGCAGCTCCCCAGGGATGACCCCGGGGCTGGCACTGCCAGGCTGTGTGTGCCCTGCTATCCCCCTTTGACTCAGCTCTGCTGCCAGCAGCAGCACCGAGGCAGCCACTCAGGAGCCCTTCACACACCAAGGGCTCCCTCTTCCTCCCAGTCTTTGCTGGATTTCCTTCTCTCAGCCTCTCTCTTGTTCCCTTTCCCCCCTGCTGCCTGTTTTCCCTGTTTTCCCTCCCCTCCATCCTGCTGCCTGGGTGCCCAGATGTGTTCAGTGGAGGCAGCCTGCAGCCCGTGCCTCCCCTCCCTTGTCCAGGCTCTCTGCCTCGCTCTCCCTTCCCCCTGCTTACAACACTCCTGACACCATGGGATTATTTTTCTTTTTCCCCTTGTCTTGTAGCTTTTGGCTCCCAAGGCCCTTGATTTCCTTTGGAGTTTGGGAGGAGAGACGTGAGGAGGAGGGGGGTGGTGGAGAGGCTGCCTCTCCCAGGGCCTTCGTCAGAGCGAAGTGGCCGGGAAGAACTGCAGCCTTTCCACCCAGGAGAGCAACGAGGCACCGGGGCAGGAGCTTTGGGACCGCAGTGAGTGGGGACACCCAGCCGGGGGCAGCTGGGACTCCCTGAATTCCTGGCTCCGGCGCCTGGGCGGAGAAGAGACACTTTTTCTCCTCCTTTTCCTCTTTGTTGCAGTCGTGGAGGGGGGAAGAGAGAGCAGCTTTTCTGGGTCGAGGCCACGGGGCGGGGAGGGGGCCAGCCCTGGCCTCGGGGCTGTGTTCTGGTTGTGGGAAGGGCTGGGGGCAGCGGGGTGGTCCCGGCACCAGGGTGGTCCGGGGATGCTGCAGCCCCCAGGGAGCCGGGCGGGCGTGGAGCGGAGCCGGAGCCGCCGGGATGCAGCCAAGGGCCGGGCCACGGCACAGCCCAGCGCTCCCCGAGCTGCCGCCCCACCACTCACCCCCGGATGCAACAACCCCACCCGCTGACACCCCGAAACCCCCCCTGCCCGCGCCCCCGGAGCCGGGTCCGCCGCTGATGGGGCAGTGCCCACCCTGAACAGCCCCCAGCCACACCCACAGAGCCGCCCGTGCCGCAGCCCCCTCCCCAGCCCCCTGTCCCCAGCACCCCCTGAGCCACCCCGGGGCCTGCAGGGTGGCAGGATGGCACACGGGCCATGGGGATGCTGCAGCAGGTGCAGCCGCGAGGAGCTGCCAAAAAGGCAAAGGGGAAAGAAGAGGGGAACGTCCCCTGCTGACCCCCCACACCCAGCTGAGCACTGCCAGCCCATCTCCCAGCCCTCTCTGCTGTGGTTCCCAGAGCCATGACCCTTCTCTGCCCCTTCCAGCCCCTCCACGGCGGACGGGATGAAGCAGCTCTTCCTCCTCCTGCTGCTCGGGCTCATCACCAGCTCCTTGCAGATCGAAGACAACAAGATCCCTGGGCTGTGCTCGGGGCAGCCAGGAATCCCAGGGACTCCAGGCCTGCACGGGGGCCAGGGTCTGCCAGGCAGGGACGGAAGAGATGGTCGGGATGGGGCCATGGGGATGCCTGGGGAGAAGGGCGAGATGGGCCCTCCTGGTAAGAAAGGAGACACCCCTGCTGGGGAAGGGGATCTGCTCTGCTCTGCTTTGCTCTGCCCTGCTCTGCCCTGCCTGTGGGGAATGTCCTCATGCCAGGGAATGAGTCCTGGATGCTGGCACAGCCCCACGTTGCCAAACTGAGGGCAGATCCAGCAAAAGTGCCCCTTCCATGCCACCCCCCCCCCCCCCCGGCTCTGCCCTTGGTAACCCTGTGCTCCTGTAAAAGGCAGCAGCTCCCTCTCACTGGCAAAGCTGCATTTATCCCTGGCCCCAGGGACAAACCCCGGCGTTGCGACACTGCTTTAGGACAGCCCACCAGGAACAGGGCTGCATCATCCCTTCCCTGGCTCCTAGGGTGGGTTTTCTAGCAAACAGTGGGCTCTCTCCAACAAACTGTTGATGTTGTGCCATCTTATCTCACACCCCCAGCCCTCCCCACTTGTGCTGCTTCCCCAGGCGGTGCCCCAGGTGTGGCAGGCTGGGGCTGGGCAGGGCGGCCGGGGGAGTTCGGGTGGTGGTGGCAATGCCCTAGAGATAACCCCATCCCCCTCCTGCCCGCCCAGGAGTGCCTGGACCCCGTGGGGAGGTGGGCAGCCCCGGTGTGGACGGGCTGCACGGCGAGAAGGGGGCGCAGGGCGAGTGTGCGGTCGCCCCTCGCTCGGCCTTCAGCGCCAAACGCTCCGAGTCGCGCAGCCCCCCCCTGCCCGACCAGCCCATCCTCTTCGACGTGGTGCTCATCAACGAGCAGGGCCACTACGACCCCGCCTCGGGCAAGTTCACCTGCGAGGTGCCCGGGCTCTACTACTTCGCCGTGCACGCCACCGTGTACCGCACCAGCCTGCAGTTCGACATCGTGAAGAACGGCCAGACCGTCGCCTCCTTCTTCCAGTACTACGGGAACTGGCCCAAGCCCACCTCGCTCTCGGGGGGCACCCTGGTGCGCCTGGAGCCCGAGGACGAGGTGTGGGTGCAGGTGGGAGTGGGGGACTACATCGGCTTCTACGCCAGCGTGAAGACAGACAGCACCTTCACCGGCTTCCTCGTCTACTCCTACTGGCACAACTCCGCCGTCTTCGCCTGAGCCCGCCCTGGGCTGGGGATGTGCCCCTTCCCAGCCCCCAGCGTGGTGGGAGCCAGGGCACCAGGAATACAGGAATACCCCCTCTGCCATGCCAGGGGAGGCAGGGAGCACCCCTCGAGCTCACTGTTACCTCGGGCACCTGGCTCTGGGGGACCACCATACCCTGGTTGTGCGGTACCCACCGCACGGTGCCCGGTCCCTGCTGCCCCCCAGGCCAGGCCTGTGGGGCCAGGAGCCCGTCCCGCGGGTCCTGCCCCAGCCATACCCTCAATAAAGGGCTGCTCAGCCACTCGTGTGCCGGCTGCCTGGGCGCCCTCGGGGGAGCCCCGACTGCGGGAAGGGGCTGCGCGGCCTTGCCTGGGGCGTGGGACAGAAGGACGAGGACAAGGTGCCGGGGTTGTCCCCGCAGAGCCAGCGGGAGCCACTAGATGGTGGCAGTGGAGTCCCTGAGCCGCGGCCCCGGCGTTGCGACAGCCCCCGGCACCTCCCCGAGGGTCGGGATGGGGGAGCGGGGCCGGAGCATCCCCGGTGTCCCCCCACAAGGACCGACCCCCGCCGGGAGAGAAGGTCCCGGTGCCGACAGGGCCACCCCGGGGGGAGTGGGCTTGTCCGGGGCCAGCAGGGACCCCTCTCCGGAGGGATGTGGGGACCCTTCTCCCCCCGGACGGGCCTTGAGGAGCCCCCCGTGCCCGCCCCCCGCCCCAGTGTGAACGCGCTGACCCGCGGCTGGGAAAGGTCCCTATTTTTAGCACGGGAATGAAGAGCTTCCTCATTCCTGCCCGAAATAGGTCCCTGCGGGGACCAGCCGGGGGAGGGGGCTTTTGGCCAGTGGCCGAACCCCTTGATGGGCTGGGGGTGGTGCCCTGCCTGGCCGTGTGGTGCCAGAGGGGATCGGCTCTTCTTCTGGTCATCCCTGCAGCACTCAGAAGCCCGGGACCCCCTCACACACCCCTCCCCTGCCGCAGACCCCCGCTGCCCCCCATCCATGCTGGATGGGCCCATCAGAACGAGCAAACCTGTGTTGGGGAGCTGGGACAGACCGGCAGCAGCCGTGGGGCCACATCTGTGCCCCCCGTAAAGGGACAATGCCACCCCCTAAAGGAACCCCCAAGGGGTCCGTGGGCAGCCATTGCAGGCCCCTCACACCCCACCCCCGGGATTGGGTTGCAGCAGAAGGATCTGTTTGGGTTCGCGACGGCCTTTTGTGTAAGCAGAGCTGCCCGGGGGCAAACAACGCCACAGATCGATGGCCAGCGCTGCCTATTCTGGGAGGAGGAAAGTGAATTTTCTGGAGACGAGGCCTGGGGGATGAGGGGGAGTGGGTGCTGGGAGCGTTCTCTGGTCGCTGTCAGGACGAGGGGGAGCAGGGTCAGCAGAGGCAGACACAGACACAGTGCTTGGCACAGCAGTTTCTGGGCTCTGCTTCCTTTGGGATGCTCTTGGTCTTCGTCTGGGATCGTGGGGGGAGTGCTGGGACAAGAGGACAAAGGATTAAGGTGCCTGGGGAGGATGAGGAAGGGGATAAGGAAAAGGGAAGAAGAGGCAGTGGAGACTGACAATTTTTAGTAAGCTCCAGCTGCTTTTGATGGGCTCTACAAGCTGCCCCTGAGGAATGAGAGCTTGGGGCCCCTGATCCAGCTGAGCCCAGGTTAGGGAGGGGCCAGCACCCCTCAGCCAGGGCAGGGCAGAAGCCTATAAAAGAGCCAGGCTCAGCCCACAGGTACTGTAGGGCAGCTGGCAGAGGTTTGAGTGGAGAGTTGGGTTGTTTTGTTGTTTCTTTCTGCGGTTTTGTGGTTTGTTTGTGGGCTTTTAGAAGAAACAAAAATAAATGCCAGCACATCTTCTCAGAGCAGCACATGTGTCCTTGGCACTCCAAGGTCACTGGAGGAGGAGGCCAGCAGGCTGTGTGGCATCAGAAATCAGCAGGACAATCTCTGAGACCCTACAGGAGTCCAGACCTTCAGTGTCAGAGTGTCCAGCTGCCAGGCTTGAGTGTGGAAATGCCTCTGATGCTGAAGGGTGTCCTGGTGACTCCTGGCAGCAGCAGGGTTGCTCCTGCTCCACCAAAACCTTGTTGTTATGGCACAGGTTCGGTGCCCTCGATGCTGATGAGGTGCAGGGAGCCATCTCCAGCCATCTCCAGGTGACCTCTTCCAGCAGGACTGCTGACCTGGTAAGGACAGCTTTAAACTGGGAATGGGCAGGGGACAGTCCTGGCTCAGGTGGGGGTGGAAGGGCAAGGAAAGGACCACAAGCCTGGATTTTAGGAGAGCAGGCTTCTTCAGGGATCTGCCTGGGAGGATCCCATGTGCTGGCGAGAGGAGGTGCCCAAGAGGACAAAGGATTAGTTTCTCCAAACTCCAGTGGTCCATCCCAGTGAGCAGGAAACAGGTGGCAGGTTATCTGTGTTGACTCAGGAGGAGTAGAACTGTCTGAGCAAGCAGGGATGGGGATTCCCACTTCAGCAAAGGGAAATGCCAAGTCCTGCACCTGGGGAGGAATAACCCTACAAACACAATAACCCTGCAGACCAGCACCTAGTGGTGACTAACTGGCTGGAAAGGAATTCAGGATCCCCAGGATCCTTTCTGGTGGGCAGCAAGTCTACTACAAGCCAGCAGTGTGTTCTCATGGCACGGAAGGCCCCCAGCCCTCTGGTCTGCACTAGCAGGAGCATTGCCAGCAGCTCCAGGGAGGTGATCTGAGGGTGACCCATCCCCTCTGCTCAGCACCAGTCAGCACTAAGTCCAGTAAAAGTCATGGACATACTGGAGAGATCCCAGCAGAGGGCTGTGAGGGTGATCAAACCTTGGCACAGGTTGTTCAGAGGGGCAGGTTGTTCAGGAACCCCACTGGCCACAGCCCTGTGCAAGCTGCCCTGGGCTGTGTGACCCCCATGTCCCCGCCAGCCTCATCCTCTCCATGTCCCTGAGGCTCTGAAGCTGCTCAGGGATTGATGCTGTGCTGGGGGAGCTCCCTGTGTTCAGCCACTAATGAGGGAGCCAGGCTGGTGCCAGGAGCAGCCCAAAGGCCTCCTGTGGCTCTGCTGCTGATCCTCACCTGCTCCCTCCCTCCCTGCTGGCCGGGTATCATTGGCTGCTCCTGCTGCTGCGCATCTGCTCCCGCCTGCTCCCCGCTGTCCTGCCTGCTCCCCACTGTCCCCAGCCAGGGACTGGCAGCTCATTAGTTCAGGGGAGCTGCAGCTGGGCTGACAAAGGGATTTTCCCAGGGCCTGGGGGCCCCCTGGTTTCAGCAATCTGTCAGCCCCGACCACCCCGGCGCTCCTGAACCGCGGCAGCATCGCGCTCCTCTCCCTCCCTGGGGAAGGGTCTTGGCGTTCTGATGTGCTGACAGCAGCCCTTTCATCTCGCACATGAGGCTCCCAAGCGAGTCCTGGAGCAGGGAAGTTACCCTGGGAACTCCAGATCTCGTGCCCTGGGGTGGTCTGTGTGTGCTGCACCAAAAAGCACAGTGCCAGAGCAGGCAGGCCTGGCCTGGCTGTCAGCAGCCTCCCTGCCCATTAGCCAGGGGGTGGTTGCATTTTCCTGCTCCAATTTCTTGCTGCTTGGCCAGTGAGTGCAGGATGGCTCCCCGGGGAAGGCTGTGTCCTGCACATCCTGTCCTCTCTCAGCTCAGCTGCAGTGGCCTGAGGTGGCTGCAAACCCTCTCCATCCCCTGCTGGGAGTTGGATGGAGACACACACACAAGAAAACCCTTCCCAAGAAAAAGGCCTCTTTTCCCAAAGGAGACTTTAATCTGCTCAGTATCTAGTCCATAGTGCAAAGAGTTAAACTTAAGGCAAAGCTTTCTCTTTATAAACAGCAGACAAACAGGCCCTAAAACAACAAGCGTGACTGCTACAACAACAACAACAAAAAAAAAGGTTTGAGGGAACAAACTGCATTTTTGGGGAGGTGTCCTCCTCCCTCCCCATCACCCCTGTAACTCAGGTAGGAAATATTGCACCCAGTGACCCATGAGCTGGTCCTGACCAAAAGCTGCTGCCTGTGGCCAGAAGCACAGCCACACTCCCACTCCTGGGTGACTCCAGGGGCACATCCAGGGAAGGTGCAGCTCCCTGTGTCCTCTGGGACAAAGCCAGACCCAAGGGAGCACAGCCTGAGAGGTCACACTCGCTGCTTTGGTGAGAGCTTGGCTACTTAACTGCAAGTGTTGGTGGCTGGAGAGAGCAAACATCACCATGTGGGAGACACAGGGACAAGAGGCTGAGTAACAGGGAGCTTTGCATCTCTTTGAAGTCAAGTGGAAGCAGCTGACAGCCCCAGGGCCAGGGAGTCCCTCGAGCTCCCAAAAAATGTGAGGGAAAACAGCCCTGGCCAGTGCCTTCCAGAGTAAAGCAGCTTGATGAGACAGTACCTTGCCACAGCTCAGTTTTACAGCACAGAGGCCTCTCCCAGCACTCCAGGCCTCTCTGCTGCCTCTGTTTTGGCTTAAATTGCTCATCAAGCAGGGAAATAGAGAAGGAAAAGCATGCCAGCTGCCCTCAGGCTCTTGGCTTGCAGTCCAGCAGTCAGCTCTCTCCAGCCTGGCTGCAGCCAAAGTTGGCTGTGGTGTGTGGCTGACCTCAGGCAAGCAGCTGGAAAAGGAAAAGCTTTTCAGTGCAAGGGCCCCTGGCAGCCCAGCAGTTTCTTGGAATGGTGCTGGCTGCCCAAGCTGGGATGAGCCACCTCAGGCCTCCCCAGCCAGGAGCAGATGCTCTCCTTGGACTTCAGTGGACACTTCAGAACCAGCTACATTTGTGACGAACAGTAAGACAAAACAACAGAACAACCCTGCCCTAATCCGAGATATCCGTGGTCCTGGTGCTGCTCCGTGCACACAACTGCAGATCCCAGCAGATGTGCAGAGCTTGTGCCTGGAGCTGGAATGTCTGTGAGCTCCCAGGAGCTTTGGGGTGTCCCCCCCTCCTCCCTAAGAGTTCCTGCCTCTAACCAGCCCAGCCTAGGAAGGAGAGAGCAAGCTCCGGTGTGAACCTGCCTGTTCCAGGGCGTTCTGAGCCTGAAAATATGTGTTATCTTGAGAGGGTTCTCCAGACTTGGCTCAGAGCTGGGCTGCTGCTGCTGCCAGGGCTGGGAGCAGTGGCTGGGTTGCCACCCCTCAGGTTCCCCTGAGGCAGAAAGAGTAACTCCCTCCAGCCTCCCTTTGCAGGAAAACCTGATGTGTGCTTGCTAGTCTTGCATAGGTGATGCACGGAAGCAGCAGCAACACTGAGCTCTGCAGGGCTCCACGCTGTCCTGACAAGGGATATCCCCCAAAAACCAAAGCCACTGGGTGGCTGGGATGCTGAAGTACCCCAGAAAACTCTGTTCTCCAGCTGGGAGCCAGGCTCAGCTCTCTGGGAGCAAAGCCAAAAAAAACTTGAGTGTGCTCCTTCCTCTCCCAGGGAACTCTCTTCCCCCTTCCCAGGGAGCTCCCCCACTTCCATGGTGGGAGGAGAAAACAGAGGCCTGAATGCAGCCAGCCAGGTAGTTTTCTAGTGACACCTTGGGAAAACTCCTCCCTTGCCTTGCACCAGCCCCTGTGATTCCTGGGAGGGCAGAGCCTTCAACTTTTGCATCAGCTTTGGCTACGAGGGACCAGAGCATCGCTCTGCTTTGGATCTCAGGCTGCTGCAGGCTCGAGGCAAACAACAGACCTTGAAAACAGCAAACTGTGGTCAACAAAAAACCCCCAGGTAACTCTTCCAGCCCCCTGCAGAGATCAGTGTTGTGCTTGCTAGCAAGAGCTACAACCTAGGTACGTAGCAAACGTGACCAGCAGACACCCCCACAGTGCTCTGCCCTTCCAGCACCATCCTCAGTTCTTTGGAAGCTGCTCAGGGCAGCCCTGGGAAGTGCAGGTAGGGGGGTGCCTTCGACCTGCTCGTGGGAAAACAGCCCAACCCTGGTGCTGTGGGGCTCACAGGTACACGTTGAGGGTCTGCAGGATCATCTGGCGGCACAGCGGGCAGTTGCGCTGGTAGATGGCCTGTTGCAGGAGGACCTCTGTGCACTCCTGGCACAGGCACAGGTGCCTGCAGGGCAGCAGCAGCACTGTCTTGGTTTGGTCTTGGCAGATGACACACTTCTTACGCTCCTCTTGCTCTTTCAGCAGCACCCAGGGGTCGTCGTCCAGCGCTCCCTCGGCGCTCCCGGCTGCCGCGTTCAGCTGCTGTCTCCTCGGAGCCTTCCCCCAGGACGTGCCTGGCTCCTGCCTGGCTGCCTGGGGACGTTGTGCTGCCGCAGCACGGCTCAGGGCAGGGCGTGGCAGTGGCATCTGTCCTGCCTCCAGCTGCTCCTCATCCTCATCCAGCAGCCTGCCCACGGCCACCCTGCCATGGGCTGTCCCGGCGCGATTCCCGGGGCGCGGCTGTGCCACTTGCTCCTCATCCAGCAGCCGGCCCAGCGCCCTGGCCACTCCCACAGCCCCTCGCTCGTCGCTGCCCCGGTTCATCCCTCTGCCTCCTCGGCTCCAGTCCGTGACCTGCAGCGCCCAGCCCGCCAGCCTGCGCCAGGGCTGGGAGGTCATGGCCATGCCCACGCTCAGGATGGCCACCTGGTAGAGCCGCCACGCGTCCCTCTTCAGGCGCTGGAAGGCGGGCAGAGCGAGGAAGTACCCCTGGAAGTAGCCCAGGAAGTGTCCCACCAGCGTCCACAGCAGCCCGGGGTTGAGGACGAAGGTGCCCACGGCCACAATGAGCAGCAGCAACCCCAGCCCGTAGACGTTGACGAAGAAGACGCTGACGAAGATCTGGGCGGTGGTGCAGAGCAGCTCGAGGGCCAGCTGGCAGGGCGACCACAGCAGGATGGACACGGCGATGGCCCCGCTGGACACGTGCGCCAGGAAGGCGGCCAGCAGCTCGGACAGCCTGAGCGCCGGCCCCGCCAGCGAGTCCCAGAGCGCCGCGAGCAGCGTGAGGAGGTTCTGCGCGCCCAGCAGGCACACGTTGACCAGGCTGTTGGCCAGGTACATCAGCAGGCTGCCGGCGATGGCCAGCGCCTCGCCCGCCTGCCGGCCCAGCGCCTGC
>VYXB01000535.1:806169-818854 GCA_013397135.1 Pachyramphus minor
TCCCCGCCCGCACCGCCCCGCAGTCCTTGGCAGGGTGCGGCTGGGTGCCCCGTCCGGCTCCGGGGACCCCTCTGCAGCCCCCCCCAAGGTTGAGGGGTGCCCCACGTGCGCGCAGCGAGCTGGTTGTTGTTGGGAGGCATCCACCCCTTTCCTTCTAAGGAGTTTTCCCCTGAGCGCTGTGTTTCTCTTGGCTTTTTTCAGCGCTTTCTTTTTTT
This sequence comes from Pachyramphus minor, assembly GCA_013397135.1. NCBI lineage: Eukaryota > Metazoa > Chordata > Aves > Passeriformes > Tyrannidae > Pachyramphus > Pachyramphus minor. The sequence goes on from VYXB01000535.1 coordinate 806,385, forward strand.
ATCCACTTTCCAGTCCATTTTCACCCTCGGGGGGTGGCTGCGCTTCCTGCCCTGCCCCTCTCCCTGCCTCCCTCCCTCCCCTCTCCGGGGGCCCGGGAGCTGTCCCGGTGCTCTGGCTGCTCCCTTGCCCCGCCGTGCTGCGGAGGTGGCCCCGCCGCTGGGAACCTGCCCGGGCCGAGGTGTTGGAGCCAAAATCAGGCTGGGAGCACAGTCTAAAGCAGGCTGCTCCCACCCCCGGCCCGTGCCGGGATCCCCTTCCCACAGCACATGTGCCGAGCCAGGAGCCTCTCAATGTTTGGCGGCGTCGGTGTGTTTGGAAGCCCAGCCACGTGAAAAGCCTTGATGCTTCCCAGAAGCACGAGGGGCCATAGCCAAGACATCCCCAGGCCAGCCAGTGCTGCCGGAGCGGGGGGCTGAGCCCACCCTGGGGCTGCCAGAGCCACCCCAGCCCCTTCTGCGCCGCGATCCGGCTGTTAGAGGGGGTCTCTGGGTGTTGTCACTGAGCTGTGGGGTGGGATTGAGAGCGTGGCCTCTCCTGGTGCACATGACGGGGTCGTGGGGTTGTTTTGGGGTGCAAGGTGCTGGTCCCTGCAGCAGCAGAGCCCTGGCCCCATCCCCATCCCCGCAGGGCTGGGCTGTGGCGAAGGCTGTCGGGCGCTGCTGGTGCTGTTGCTCCGCGCAGGGACGGGGCTCTGCACCCTGTTCTTTCTCCCCATGAAGAAAACGGGGTGCGGGTGATGCTGCTCTTTGTGAGCTGGGGCATCCCGGCTGGGAGATCTGTGCAGGAGGAGCAGCTCTCCCGGGGAACAGGAGGGGGTAGCATGTGTGCTTGTGGCTGGGAGCAGGCGGGATCTGGCCGCAGCTGGTTTCGCTGAGAGGGGGAACTCAAACCCAGGGAAACCTCAGGCATCCCACGTGCGGCTCCAGACACCCTGCGGTGCCCCTCCTCTTGCTCCGGGCCGGGGGGCTCAGCGCCGGGGGCTCTGTGCAGCAGCCGCTCTCCTCGCCGCCGTCTCCCCGCACACCTCGGCTCTGCAGGAGGCTGGAGAGGGACTTGTGCTGCTCCCCACCCCCTTTCCCGGGCTTTAAAAGCAGATCTTTGTTCTTGTGGAGCTCTGGCTGCCGGCCGGCTGTCGGCCAGCCAGATGGAAAGGCACGGGGGCTCTCCTTCCTTCCCTGCTTGCTCCCTGCAGACGTCCTCCCTCTCCAGATCTCTGGGTCTCCCGCTGGAGCTGTGCCAGGTGCTCGGGGTGGATGGAGCTCAGCTCTGCAGCTGGGGGGTCTCCAGGTCCCCTCAGCAGCCCTGGTGTCTGCAGCTGTGCTGGGCACAAGGGGGGATGGCCAAAGTCTCCAGAGCCTGCTGTGCCAGGGTGCCCATGCCCAGCGCCTCTCTAGCGTGCCCACGCAAATAGCAAAGAGGTCTCGGAGCTGCAGAAGGAAGCCTTGTGTCCCCAGGGTTGGGGGGGACCTCGTGTCCCCGGAGCTGGCTGCTGGGAGCTCCTTCCAGCTTGTCCTGGAGGAGGTGGGGAGCAGCGAGCCCCTGTTCCAGGCAGGGTGAGGGCTGCAGTGACCGTGTCAGCCTCCTCAAGGGCAGTGTGGATGGCTGGGAGAGATGTGTGCCTCATGCCAGCCCCAGATGCCAGCCATTCTCCAGCTCTGAGCTCATGGTTTCGCTTGCTTTGCTGCCTGGTTGAGGGCCCTCATGCCGAGCGGGTCAGGGGGAGGGCCAGCAGCTCTCCCTCTCCCAGGGGCTGGCTGTGCCCCGGGCCAGATGGAGAGGCAAAGTCTGGCCTGGCTGCCTGTGTCAGGGCTCAGGGGAGGGTGCAGGGTGGCAGCAGGGCCACACCCCAGCCCCAGGCTTGCCCAATTCCTCCGCAGTTCTGCAGGTGCCTGTGTGCACCAGGCAGCCAAGTCGTGGCTATACAGGGTCGATAGGTGCCTGCAGTTCAAAGTTATCTTTTCCTTTGTACACTGGGTCCAATTTCCTGCCCCCCCAGTGCACTCTTATCTCTGGGCATCACCTGCTGTTTTTCTAGCACCTTCTTTGCTGTGCCATGCTTTGCTCGTCCCTCTGTGCTTTGTGCCAGCTGTACCGTGCTGATGGGATGGGCAGGGGACAAAAACTGTCTGATGAGCTGATCCTGCGAGTCCAGGGGCCTTTGCTGTGGCAGAGGGGGCTCCTGGCTGTGTTTTGGCACTGTGCCACCATGTACCCACTCCAAACAAAGAGCAGTTTGTGGACACGGGCGCTGCCCTTTGAAGTTGCCTCGGTGGCTGTTACCGAGCCGCGCTATCAAGAGAGATGTTGACACAGCTGCTTCCTCCAAGCCTCTTGTCCCCAGGTCCCGTACCTGGGCTGGCTCTGTTGCTGGGGGACCTTCTGCAGGGCCCTGTGCCAGCCCAGGGCATGCAGACCCCCCTTGCTTTGTCACACTGCGTTGGTGGCAGCGACACTCCCAGCCTTGTTGTGATGCCGCCCTTGCCTCGGCTCTGCCCGACTGGGGCTGAACTGCTCCCAATCCCTTGGGAAGCTGCTCTGTTCCCTGTCCTGGATCAATAGCCATTACCTTGCCCATCCGTTCGGGAGCGTGGCCAGGAGCTCCATTACTGCTGTGGGCGGCTGGGCTGGGAGGGAAGGTGGGGTGCAGGGGTGGGCCAGCCCCGCTCGCCGGGGCCTCCAGTGGACCCTTGGAGGGGGAAAGGGAGCAGCAGGGAGCCACAGCTGGCTGGGACTCCCCTCCTGAGCTGCTGCCCTGTGTGCCCATCCTGCTGTGGAGGGACACAGCCCCTCAGTCATGCCCCAGCTCCCAGGACTGCTGTGGGGGCTGCACAGGCTGGTGTCAGGGCTCCAGTCCTGGGATGTGGGAAGCTGCAGCCTTTGTGCCACCAGCTTCAATCTCCAGCCCCTTCCCTGCCTTTGCAAACTTCCTGACAGCTCCCTGCCTGGCCCCTGGGGACAGTAAGACCCTGGGCAGGGTGCAGCTGCTCCCTGCCTCTGTGGTGTGCTTTGGGGCTTGGGGGTCAGAGGTCCTGCTGCCCCTTTCAGAAAGGCTGGGATGCCGTGGGCAGGGCAGTTCTGGGGGGGGACTGCAACAGCAGCGGGGTGGGTGGATGGCTCCAGGTGTCCTGGGGACACTGGCGGTGTGAGCATGACTGTGCCTTGTCCCCTCTTTGGGAACAGGATTGGTACCTGAGCCCACGGGCTCTCTGTGGATGCTGAAGGCAGTGTGGCTGGCACTCCTGCTGTGCTGGCTAATGGGTTGGGGCACATCTGATTAGATCATGAGATTCTATGATCAAGCCTAATAGAGCTTTTAAGTTTGTAGCTGGGGCTGCTGTGGTGATGTGCTGATGGCTCCAGCTCTGGCAATGGTCTCCCCAGGGCTCGCTTCTCCACTTGGGAGGGATATTTTCTGCTGAAAGCTCCCCAGTCTAGGGCACACTGGCAGAGGGCATGGCTCTGCCCCACAGCCTTTGGGGGATGGAGATGGGGACAGGCACAAGGGCTTCCTGCCCCTAGCAGCAGGCTCTGTCCCACAGCTGCAGCCAGCAAGCTGGAGGTCTCCACGCCAGCCGTGGTCGAAGTGGAGGTCGGGGACACGGCCAGGATCGAGTGCAACTTCTACATCCCTGGGAATGGTTCCTACACCTACATCGACTGGCTCTACGTGAGTGCTGGCCTGGCAGAGGAGAGCTGGGCAGTGGGCTGTGGGCACAGCCAGCCCAGGGCTTTCCCCCGGGCTCCCCAGCCCAGCCTCAGCCCCTCGCCTTGCAGGTGGACCGCGCCAACAGCTCGGTGAGGCTGTGCCACATCACGGACACCGAGGTCCTGAAGGAGGACACGCCCTACAAGGAGAGGCTGTCGGTGGGGGAGGACAAGGCCCTGTCCATCAGCAAGGTGACAGTACAGGATGCCACTACCTTCATGTGCCGGGTCGGAGCAGGGAGCTCCAGCGTGGGCGAGAACAGCACTGAGCTCCACGTGTACAGTGAGTGACGGGGCAGGAGGGCAGCACAGCTGCCCTGTGGGGCTGGTGGGGATCCCATCCCATCCCTCCTAACACCTGTGGGGTGGTTTCTCCTTCCAGAGGTCCCCCAGACCGCTGAGATTGAGCCCAACCCAGCAGGCATCTCTGTGCAGAACAGTGGCAACTCACAGGTGAGGAGCGGCCCCACGCAGGGCAGGGGGAGGCTCCCCGCTCCCCACGGGAGCACCCCGGTGCTCAAGGCTGTCTGTGCCCCCACAGATCGCCAAGTGTGTGAGCAAGAACAGCTTCCCACCCGCCAACATCACATGGAACAAGAACGGGGAGCAGCTGGAGCTGCAGGAGAACCGTGAGTTGGGTGGGGACGGGGAGGGACCGCGGGAGAGGGGCCGGGTTGGTGCTCGTGCTGCCCAGGGCCTCGTGAGCTGGGGGCTGGCAGCCCAGAGGAGGGGGTGGCCCCTGTTTGCCGTGGCTGGGGACAGCAGCTGTGTCCCCCGTGTCCCCTGCAGAGGTGAAGTACACGCGGACCCGCGAGTCCAGCGGGCTGTTCACGGTGACCAGCATCCTGTTCGCCCCCGTCACCCGCCAGGACCGCGACGCCCGCTACCACTGCACCGTGCACTACTGGCTGAAGGGGCAGAGACGCGCCCTGCAGTCCCAGAAGGTCAAGATCAACGTCTTCTGTGAGTGGGGGGCCGGGGGTTGGTGCTGCTGCTGCCTGGTGAGCGGGGTTTGGCCCTGACCCTGCCCCGTCCCTGCCCCCAGACCCCGCGGAGCACCTGACGCTGAAGGTCAAACCGTCCTCGGCGCCGGTGAAGGAAGGGGACAATGTGAAGCTGGTCTGTGAGGCTGATGGGAACCCACCTCCTGTCTTCAGCTTCTCCAAGAGAGAGGTGAGGCCAGAGAGGGGACCTGGGCACCTCTGCCTCGGCAAATGTCTCCTGTCCTGGTTGCTCCTTGTGGGAGGCCCCTGGGGAGTGGGATGCAGTGGCTCTGGAGGGTGCTGAGGGCTCTGCTTTCTCCCCACTGGCTGCAGCTGGACGACTGGAAGGACATGACGTCGTTGGTAGAGCCCAACAGCGGGGTCCTGGCCCTGAACAGCGTGAACAAGAGCAACAGTGGCATCTACAGATGCCAGAGCCTGGACCTGGATGACATGACAGAGCTAGAGCAGAATGTGGAGCTTGTTGTGAACTGTAAGACAGTGGGGTGGGACGCTGTGGACCTCGTGGTGGGTGCCTCGTGCCTCCTGCTCACCCTGCCCTGCTCTCCATCCCTCTCCTAGACATTGAGGGGGTCCATGTGAAGATGGAGCCGTCCTCCCCCCTTTCAGAAGGGGACAATGTGACCCTGAGCTGTGATGCCCACAGCCCTGTGGCCCTGGACTACCAGTGGAGGGATGAGAAGGTGAGCAGAGCTCTGTCGTGCTCAGGCTTAGCCTGGGCTTTGCAGAAATCTGGGCAGAGTCAGGAGCTTGCTGCAGAGGCAGGAGCTTGCTCCATCTCTCCTGAGAGGCCAAGGGAAGGATTCCCACTTCCATGGACCTGCACTGTCCCTCTCTACCTCGTTGCCTCCTGGCCAGCACTGCAGGGAGGTCCTGTGCTTGCAGGCTGAGCGTGGCAGGGAGGCCTGAGCCCCTGGGGGAGCTGAGCACAGAAGTACCTGGTGCTGATGGCTGGGGGGCCTCCCTTCCCAACAGGGCAGGAAGGTGGCAGAAGGGAACCAGCTCTTCCTGAGCAACCTCACCTTCGAGACCTCCAACAACTTCAGCTGCAAGGTGATGGCCCCGAGCGTGCCAGGGCTGGAGCAGAGCGAGCAGGTGTCTGTGGCTGTCCAAGGTAAGAGCTGGAGTGGGGGTGTTGCCTAAAATCAGGGATAATTCTCTGCACAGTTTTGAGTGTAGAAAGGTGGAAAACAGCTCTTTAATTGTGGCGAGACTTTGGTGCCCAAAACGTGTTGCACACCCTGACAGGCCTTTACAATTCTTATAACACCATTTAATTATAAAAGAGTGGTTACACCCAGCCCCAAAACTGCCTGTGCCATCATCCCACCCTCACCACACCTCCCGAATTTGAGTCAGTGGTCGTAAAACAACCACCCCTTCATCCCCATCCTCCTCCTCCTCATCATCTCTGTCCTTCTTGGAACGGCTTCAGGGCTTCTTCAAGGTTTGACTTGATGATATCAAGTGGAGTGAGACCCTGCTATGTCTTGCTCTGAGTACATTTTCTAACAGATGAGATGTTTTTCACCCTGTGAAAATCTTTGCCTGTCGGAATTCTCGCCCAGAAACCTCAAGCAGCGTTTTAGGGGTCTACTACAGAGGTGCTTAGTGGGCTGAAAGCGCTGTGCTAGAAGAGCTGTGCTGAAGTTTTATATAATACAGAGTCTGAGGCACCAGGTGCAGGTGCAGGCTGACGGAGTGAGCCCCTGTTTCCCCAGGGAAGCCGCGGATCGTGGCCATCAGCTCCCCGCTGTACGTGCGGCAGGACGAGGTGGTGAACCTGACCTGCAAGGCCATCGCCTTCCCCCGGCCCTCCGTCCACTGGAACGTCAACGGCACGGTGAGAGCTGGGGAGGGGGGCCAGGCTCTTAAAAGAAAATTCCCGAGGCTCAGTCTGTGGGTTTTAGCAGGCAAAATTCCTGTTGTTATTATTACAGCGTTGGATGCACAAGAATCCAATTTCTTCCCAAGTCTGCATGCAGAGTTACCAGAAACCTCTTGATTTTATTTAGTCACCTAATCGGTAATTCAAAGCATTACCTCACACTATCACAGCCACCTCCAAAACCATCCCTCCCTTAGCACCACCCTCAACACACCTCCCAAATTCGAGTTGGAGGTCCCAAAGACCCCTTGTCTTCGTCTCCCTCGTCTTGTTGCTTGGTCTTTGGCACAGCATCACTCCTCCTGGAACGGTTTCAAGGCTCCTGAATAGCTTTGCCTGGTTGTATCAGGTGTTGTGTTCTCTGCTGTGTCTCTCTCTGGGTATGTTTTTACAAATAAGGAGCTCTCCACCTTGCTGAAATCTCTTTGTCCGTTGAGATTCTTGTCAGGAACGTTAAAACAGCGTTTTTAGAAGCCTCGTGCAAAGGTACTCAGCAGGCTGAAGGTGCTGATGAGCTGTACCAAAACCTGGTGTAATAGAGCTTAAATAGGTCCCTGGGAGGGGCTCAGGTGCTGAACCTTCCCCTGCCCTCCCTCTCCAGGCTCACGAGTACATTGACAACCAGCACGTCGCCAGCAACCTGACGGTGCGTGTGAGCCACGACCTGCTGAGAGCTGGGGCCATGTGCCGCGTCTCCAACGACCTGGGGGTCAGTGAGAAGCACATCCAGCTGCTGGGTGAGTCTCTGGCACTGCTCTGTGCCCCAGGAACCCCCCCAGCCGTGTCAGTGCCCCTCGCCCGGGCGCCGGCGGGGCTGAGCTCACTCTCTTTGCCTCCCCTCCTGCTCTTCCAGTGGAGTCTGTCAGGAAAGGTCAGTCTGCTGATGGTGTCCATCAGCCCAGGCTCTGGCAGGAGTCATGTTATCCAGCCTGGGGAGAGAGCTTGGCTGCTGGCTCTGTGCTGCATCTCTCGCTGCTCCTCTCCCTGCCAAGCCTGGAGGAAAGCAGCAGCTCTGTTCCCAGCGGTGGGAAAGCTGCCTGCTTGCCCTCACCCACCTCACCCTGCAGCCCAGACCTTGCTGGGCAAGGGAGCAAAGGCATGGCCTGGTGCCTTGCAGGAGTCCCTGTTATCCACCCTCCTGGGGCACATGGGGCATGGCATCCCAGGGCAGATTGTGTTCATACAGAGACTGCTCCAACAGAGCGTTTCTGTACTGAGATCTGCATCCTGCAGGGAGCTGGGGAAGCACTGGGAACTGGGGGAGGGATCCTTTCCTTGCCCACAAAGAGGGCACTGCGTTGGGCCAGGCATTGATTTCTCCCTCCCCTGTCGTGTCCAGATCAAAAGACAAGAGCAGAGAGCCAGGGGGTGATCATCGTGGCCATCATCGTGGCCATCCTGGTGGTGGCCGTGCTGGGCGCCGTCATCTACTTCCTGCACAAGAAAGGCAAGATCCCGTGTGGCCGAGCTGGGAAGCAGGACATGTAAGCACTGCCACCCACGCCCCCAGGGAGCCCACGGGGCCAGGGGTGCTTCCTGCCATCGCTCATTGTGCTTCCCATCTCACTGCACCAGCTGCTCCCTGCCCGAGGCGCGGGGTGGGAACAGCTTTGGGGTCGCGCCGGGGGCTTGGCAGCTTCCCCAGCTCCCCACAGGGCACTGCTCACCCCGTCCGTGCTGGGAGGCCGTGAGAGGACAGCACAGTGCTAGAGCAGCCAAGGGTCCCCTCCCCAGGGAGGGGCTGGGCGGCCCAAATCTTCCTGAGAGCCGGAGCCTCTCTCACCCCGGCCCCGCTCCAGAGCGTCCCCCGAGACGGAGCCCCCGCAGGGCTTGGCCACGTTGCCCCTCTTTGGTGCCGCAAACCGTGTCTCAAAAATTGTCACCTCCCTCCCCTAGCACAAGGCCAGAGGCACGTAAAGACAAGATTGTAGTTGAAGTTAAGTCAGATAAACTTCCCGAAGAGGCGGGGCTCCTGCAGGGCGCCAACGGCGAGAAGAGACCCGCCGCTGACCAGGTAGGACGGGGCGTCGGGCACTGCCCTTTTCCCAGGGCCAGGGCTGCTCCCGGGGCTGGGAGCGGAGCTGAGGAGGGATGAGGGTGATCCAGGTAATGCTTTGCTCCCCTCCCAGCACTGCCCACCCTGCATGGGCCTCCATCATCCATCAGCAGCGCTCAGAGGGGCCGTGGGAGGGAGGGGAGGTGAGAAAACTTGGGATCTCGGCTCCAGGGGCACGTGGGCAGCTCTGCTCTGTGCCAGCCCCTGGCACCTCCCAGAGCACGCTGCTCTGCTTGGCTCTGCCTCCTTCCGTGCTCCCTGGAGCGGCAGCCAGGCTCTCCAGGGGGCCTTTGGGAGTAGGAACTGCACAAACCTCTTTGGCCAGGAGTCAGGGCAGAGGCTGCAGGAGTGGATCCTGCGCCAGCACCTCTGAGTCTCTGGGGCCACGTGCTTTCCTGTCACCTGGGGGCGACTGAGCAGCAGTTCCCAGTGCCAGTGCTTCCAGCACTGTGCTGAGGCAGCGCCTGCCACGCTGTGGAGCCACAGGGTGCAGCACCTCAGCCCTCTTTGCCTTGGGCCAGGAGTTAATCCCTGGTTCTGCCTGCACAGCTCACCCCTCCCCTGACTGTGGGGTGGGTGCTCAGCCACGCTGGGGTGGCCCAGGCTGGCAGCTGTCCCCCGTCACCTTGGGTGTGCCACTAACACACCTGCAGCAGAGGATTTGAGTTTGTGTTCATCCCTAATTGCTTGTTTTTTTCCCCCCCCTCTCCCCCTCTTTTATCGGGCTGAAGAGCGAGAAATACATCGATCTGAGGAACTAGACAGGAAACCTACTAAGTGCTTTCTTCCTTCAAACCTTTCCTGCTCTTGGATTGCCTTCTCCCACCCCTGCTGCAGCACCTGGGGGGAGAGAGCACTCAGTGCTGAGCCCCAGCATGCAGGGGACACCTCCCTGACTCACCTGTCCATTACCTCAACCGTGGCCTTGCAGGTGTTGCCTTAGCAAAGCTGGACTTGCTTTTACTACTCCAGAGAAGCCACAGCAATATTAGGAAGAAATATCCCATTAAGCTACTTGGTGGAAGGATTTGAGGCTTTTTTTCCCCCCCCAGGTAATCTGTTCTGTGTGGGAAGGGTTTGATGTGTGGGGTTTTTTTCGCCCTTTTTTTCGGAGAGGCTGTTGAAATGTGATTTTTGGGCCGTGCCAGGCACCTCAGCTGCAGGGGTGTGCAGGTCAGAGGAGGAGCAGTGGATGTGAGGAGTGTGAGGGTGGCACTTGGGGAGTTTTTAGTGCTTTGCTTTGCCTTGGAACTGTTCCTGTCTCAGTTAATCCCGGGCGGTGCCGTGCAGGGAGGGGGCTCCTGGATCACTGTGAGATCCCACGGGAGGGCAGGAGCTGGCAGAGCAAGGAGGGGGTGCCCATCTCCAGTCCTGTGCCACACCAAGGTCATCTGGGTTGTGTGGCAGGGGCAGGGCTTCCCTCCCCCCTTTAGAATTGGGCTTTTTAAGGGGGCTGTCAGCAACAGCAGAGCCCCCTCAAATTTAACCCTAGCACTACACCAGGGCCAGTCAGTGATGTCTCAGGGTTTTTACCTTTTTTCTTGCCAGCCCCAGGTAAAACTGGTTTATTCCCGTGCTTTGGTGGCACCTCTGGCCCCACAGCCAGGCTGCTGGGGAGGGGGCACAGGCCAGAATGTGCCTTTAGCTCGTGCCACGGGCTGCCCCAGCCTTCCACCCACAGCTGTGGCTCTCTCCTGCCTCCCAATCCCTGTCCTCCTCCCAGCTCTGCTGCCCACAACCCTTCACCCCTGAGTGCCAGGAGCACCATCCCTGTGCCACCTCCCTGCTCCACGTGGTGCCCGAGCAAAAGCTTTGGTTTATATATATATATATATATATATATTTTTGTTGGACTTGTGTGTACATTTTCCAGAAGTTTTGTCTGATAATTGCAAGGGTTTTTTTGTTTTTGATTTTGTTTTGGTTGGGTTTTTTTTTATATATATATATATGTGAAAATAGAGTACAAGTTCAAGGCTGAGTTTGGAGTTTGTTCCCCTGCCTGGGGGTGGGAAGGGCAGAGGGTCTCCCCTGTCAGTCCTTAACCCCATCAAGGCTCTAACACGACATATTTATGCCCCTGTAGCTGCTGATAAATGTAATACACCAGTGACTACCAGTATTAATAAATCTACTAATTATTCTAATAGATAATCAGAGCTTTAGATGGTAATATGTGATTATACAAGTGGTGGGAGGTACTAAAAGAGAATATTGTCAATAAAATTTGGTAGATCCCAACTGCAGAATTTATTGATAGTTGTATTAATAGCAAATATAGGTACTAACATTTGTTTTAATAGCAAATATAGGTACTAATAGGAATATTAATAGCTAATATAGGTACTAATAATTGTATTAATAGTAGTTGTGTTAATAGTGGATATAAATACTAATAACTGCTCATAGATAAATTAATAACTAGATTGATTTGTTCTGATAGAATTGGTTTATTCTGATAGAATCCAGACATTACAGTAGGTAATTGTATTAATTAGCCACCACTAATAACTATTAATGTTTTTCCCCTTAAAGAATTTAATAGATACTGTTATTCATATCTTAGCTACTTTAGTTCCCAGTGTCTCACTGATAATATCTTATTGATAATATATTGATAATCTATCTTCTTGTAATATGTCTTATTGATACATTCTAATGGATTTTAATGGATAATTTTTAATTGATGGCAATAACTAGTAGGAACACTAAATACAAATTGGTAGTTAATTTATTGGATGCTGACAATAATAGATTTTAATAGATCATTTCAATGCTATCATGTGATTATGAGAATCTTTTAACAGAACAAATTATAATACAGAATTGTATTTCTAGCTACTGTTAGTTCTAATCATTCTAATAGATAATTGCATTAATAACTACCATTGATAATTCCAAGTGGATTCTGTTACAGATTCTGCTAAACTATTGTATTTCTACCTAAATACAATATTGGCTGAAATAGCTGTGGGTTATTAATATATTGAATAATTGAATTATCAAATGTTATAGTAGCTGGTAATATTTTAGACTAATGTAGTCAATAAACAGGATGAGCTGTTAATCACAGCTATTAAAAACAAGAATAATGGTAAAACCAAGTGTCTGAGGGGATTCCAGTGGATACCAACAACTCAACAAATCCCTCTCTTAGTAGCTCCTGGAGATACTAATAATTATCCCCAATTATTGCAGTATCAGAACTGAGCAGGTTCTCTCAGACAATTCTATTCTCAGGCTCTGGTAGACCCCAATAAATAAAGAAATAAAAGAAATAAATAAATTCCTTTGCTGCAGTGGTCCCTGGGTCTGGCCCAGAGCTCTGGGACCTGCTAATAAACACTAACAAAACTAAGGAACTAATCTTGCTAATTGAATATTAATAAAATTAGACCTTAGACCTTGGACTGCATTTCCCAGGGCTGACACTCCTCGAGCCATTGCAGCCACGTGGCCCCTCTCACCCCGCCCCAGTTGATGTTAATTAACCCCTGTCTGTTAATTAAGCCCTCTCTGAACCCCTGTGTCCAGCTTGGACCTCTGGAGCAATGGTCAGAGACAAAATGGCCTCAAAACCCCCCCAGTGACCTCAAATAACCCCAAATTTCAGTTTTTGGTACCCAAATGACCTCAAGTAACCCCTCAATGACCTCAAATAACCCCAAAAGCCAAATTTCAGACCCAAATGACCTCAAGTAACCCCTCAGTGACCTCAAATAACCCCAAAATTCGATTTACAGACCAAAATAACCTCAGGTAACCCCTCAATGACCTCGAATAACCCCAAATCTCAAATTTCAGACCCAAATGACC
>VYXB01000536.1:3060-133691 GCA_013397135.1 Pachyramphus minor
GGACAAATTCCCTCATTAACTGCTGGGGATCTCTCTGCACCCCAGTTACCTTCTGAAGGTAGCAGGGGTTTGTAACTTTCAGTCTTTCCCCTGCTTGAGGGAGAGAGGGGGGGAAAAACTCCCCCCTCGCCTCAGTTCTTCTCCTGCTAGAACTGACCTTGGAGGAAGCTCAGTTATCTCAAGTCCTCTCTGCTCTCTGCCAGGGCTGGAATTCTTTCTGCAGCCAAGTTGCAGGTGAGCAGCTTCTTGTCTGGAGTTTGTTTCTCCACCACTACACATCCCGGCTGGAGAGACTTCAATGCCATGCCTGCCCCTGGCCCAAGGCCAGGGGAGAGGGGCCTGGCCCCCCACTATGGGGACCTGCTGCCTCCCTCCTACATGGCTGCTTCTAATTTCTTCTGCAACACACACCTTCTCTTCCGTTTTCTTAAATATGTCATTAGCAGAGGCGTTACTAAAACATTTGATCTGCTTTTTCTTCAGAAATCTACCTGGGCCTGACCATTTCAGCCAGGGGGGGCTGGTAAAACCCACAACAGTGTGTTTGCATGAGAGCTCTATTTATGACCAAACCTTTTGTCATCAGCTTTTGGTAATCCAGCAATTAACACACTATATCAAACTTAAGCACATACTAAGTCAGCTTGCCCTAATTTTAAAAAAATCTTCTAGCACATATTGAAAGAAATATGAGTAGTAGTCATTCACTGAAAGAACCACTTTATCATCCTTAAACTATTAAAAAATCCAATCCTCACCTCATATTTATAAAGATCTAGTAATATGTAGTATTTTAAGACCCTTTCAGTGGCACAGTGATATATTAAAGACACACCTCTTAATTTTAATAGAAAAAGAAGTTGAAAAAATATCTTTTGTTCAAGATTTATCTGGTTGATAAAGCAAAAGTAACTGATAACATTTATTGTGCAGTATTCAAGATCAAACAATGATCTTGCTATAGTCAATTATGAAAAATGCAAGCAGAACAATCATCCAAGCATAAATTTTCATTTTCTAATTAGTTTGTAGGCAGTGGTGTTTACTGGTGTTGGTATCAGCATTATCAGCTGTAGAGAAGTGAAGATTTAAAATTGTGTTATATCTTGACATTTTTTGAAGAATCTTTTTGCAATTTTTGTGCTATTTTGAAAATAATTAAATAAATGAACCATTCCTCCATTAACTGTATAGTAACAAACAAAATGTTGCAGTATTTTGTTATCTGCAGAAATAACTATGCTGAGTTTTCAGTACAGAACTTCCAATGACAGATTTTCATAACTTGAAAGGAAATTTCTATAATTCTAACTTTATTTTCCAGATTCCAGAGAGTATTTTCAAATTTCGAAGCAAGTTTTGTGTAAAGGTACACAAGGTAGTTTCATTACAACACAGATTGCAAGGTGATTTGTAATTTTACTACATTGTTAAGTAAAAGTACATTGCTTTGATATTTAATATAATACTAAATGGTGGGAAGTTAATCAGCATAATAACCAACAACATTCTGTCAAAACTAAATATTTCAAAGGTATTAGACACCATCAAAACAAAACAGTAAATTCAAGTGGTTTGTTCTGAATGTTTTCCCTAATAAAAACATATTTGAAAGCAATAACATTTGTTGCAAAATGTCTCAACTGCAGTGAAAGTTCAGTCCCCAACTGAGAAAACACAAACTTTACTACAAAAAAGAATTGTGTTGACTAGCTGTCAGCAGGGATAGGAATGACAGAAGGAGATAAAAGACAGCATACTGGAGAAGCTTGATAAAAACCCCTGCCATTGGTGCGGCCTAAACAATGACAAATGTTACTTCAAGCAAAGAAAAGGCAAACAATCATAGAATCAATCCTTACAAAACTCTCAGCAGAACTAAGGACATTATTGCCAAGGCATCCCCATTTTTTTAGGAGTTTCTCAGGAGCTGTGTGAATTGTGTAAATCGTACCAACATAACAGTAGGTAACCAACCAGCCATGCCTTTGCTTGTAACCTAGTTACAACCTTAGGGAATTCAGAGCTTTACATTTCCCTGCTGGCAAAGGCTCTTTGTCTCACTGGCACATTAACTCAGTTCTGGCCTGCCATATATTTTAGTCTAGCTGACAACATTCGTATGGCCTTAAAATAACCAACAGCCTCTGATTCTACTGAAGTTATGCTAAAATACGCAACACACCATTACAGTGCTTCTGTTTTGCCGCTGCCTTTTAGGTAGGCTGTAGGAACTCACCTTCACAGCCGACACTGCATAGAAACTTCCGTTCACCCAGCATCCCGCTGTCCTGGAAGTTGCTGGGAGCTGTTTTGCTCCCATGTCGTCCCAGGCTGTAACCCGGGGCCCACAGCCTGAGCCTCTGAAGCACACTGGGGCAAACCAGCAGAGCCCCTGGGATGCTGAGCAGGATCAGCTGCAGGGATGCTCTCATGGCCAGCAGGGAGGGCCCAGCACAGCAGTGAGATTGGATGCAGGCAGGTGTCTATTAACAGAAAGAAATGCTCCCAAAGGACCTAAGGGTGTAAGGCAGATCCTCTGGCTGCACAGGATAGCATGGAAAACTGATGGAGTGAGAGCATGGTGTGCATGCTCTCTGGACCTGTCTGACAAACGCCCAGGGGACACGGGAGAGATGCTTACTAAAGCTTTTTTTTTTTAATCTGTTTCACCTGTCAGATCAGGTGTTTTGGAAGGTTAGCTTAATTAATCTGTGATGCTAAAGAAAGAGAAATGATTTGGAGGCACAGAATGGGGCCTGAAAACAATGAAGATCAAAAAAGTTGCATCGTGATAGGCTATTGCAGACTTCAAATCCAGCTCAGGACAAGGTCAAGCACATACTAAAGTCAAATAACATTAAGTGGAATGTAACCTTATCTTTGAAGTTCATCATATGCTCTAAAGGACTTGTTGAGTTTCTGTATCACACAGAAACTTTGGGAAAAAAAAAATTGCCTAGAATTTTGGGCCATCCTTCTGCCCACAGGTAACAGGCACTGAATGTCTCTAGATACCCTGGCTTTAGAAAGTAGTTTCTTATTTTCTGAAGTTCATTTTAAATAACGCAACATAATGAAACAGCAAAGTTATTTCAGTATAGTTTTTTTATATTTTTTTATTGCTGTTTTTATTCTTTTTGCAGACTTTTTAGAGTAGTTGTATCAAAAATATAGAAAGCACTCTCGGTGTGGAATGTTTGCTGCTGCTTCTTACTTCTGTCTTATTTTGCATTGAAATTCAAGTAAGCAGAGCCTTCATTTGATACTTACCATACAAAATAACACTAAAATGAAGGGGGGGAAATCCTTTGAACCTCAAAAGAGAGGTGAGAAGTTGACATTATTTTTGCCTTTGGTTTGCAAAAAGTCTCTTGAAAAAGAGAAAGGAACGTCAAAGGGAACTTCAGTCCAATAGGCTTTGTTCTTTTTACAGCATAAAAATTAAGTTTTCAAACTCTTTTTGTTCTCATCTGAGTAATACATTACATTTGTTTAAATAACTAAATGTATAAATAATAAACATTTTGTAAATCTTCATCTGAAATAGTGATATTGAAGGAAACTCTTTGAAGTGCAGATAATTCCCCCCATGGTCTCCTCCCCCTGAATCTTCTTCAGATCTTGAAGAACATTTTGCTGATTCCCCAGAGGCACTTTTGGTCCATTGAAGATTCTAGTTAAAGTAAAGAAAGATGTTTAAATGTTTTAACTGAGTTTTTGGGGTAGCACTAAATTAAAACTGCACATCTTTCATTTTCCCAGACTTTTACCACTCTGTTATTTAAGCTTCAAAGTTCAATTCACAGAAGAACTATTCATATTTCATAGCTTGACTAAGGATCTCTTTCCCTTATTTGGTTTTTTTCATTCTCAGGCAAGTGGAAGAGACAGATGCTATGGGCAGAGTGTATGTGTATGTATTGTCTGTGAAAAACACCCTGAGGCAGGGTATTCAGACCTGACTGTTAGGTCCGTGGGCTTCTGCTTTGGACACTCACCTGGAGACATATTAAAGGTGCTTGACCCTTTGGAAGGTCAATGGCTTTAAAACATTAAGTATTTGGTATCCAAAAATCTTTATTAAAATCTTCATTTCCTGGGGATCTTGTCCCAGTATTTATCCACAGAACAGAGTTGCATCATAAATGTTTTGGGGTTTACCAATAAGCATATTTCAGTCACAGTGGTGAAGAGTCAGATTAAAAGTGAACTTTTGTATCTTTATTTTTCCTAAATTTTCTGAAACTGTTAGCAGCATGACAACAGGGGACTGGGCCATAGAGGAGGGAAGAGTTTATAAGATGCAGACTCCTGGTTTTTAGGGAATAGGTTTCAATCATAAAGATTCTTGATTCTTTTGAGTAGGGCAGATGACTGCATAAAGCTCCATTTAAGTTAATGGGATTTGCTATTAGTCAATGAACCTGCATTTGTACATCAATATCATGGGATCATAGGCATTTCTCCTGGAGAAAAGGAATCAAGTCAGTCTGTAATGCTACCACTTTTTAGTGACTGCTGTCTAAGCCTAATTGGATCAAACTAGTAGAAAAATAGACTCTGGCCTATTAAACCTCCTCAGCTACCAATGCCCAATGACCAGTGATAACTAAAAAGAGCAAGAAAACTATTTTTATTTAAAAGCATCAATTTAGAAAGGCTTTTAAAAATAGTGTTTGTAGGAAATAGCAAATGCTAACATTACTGATTAGTTTAAAACATAGAGTACAATAATCCATTTTTTTAATTAGTTTTCCAAATTGCTGGCAAAAATAACAGAGGGATGTTGTCTGTGGAGAGGTAAATGCTTCCTTGTAACTGTTTTGGATTTTGCTCTAACCTTTAATGAATTTATTCTTGTAATGACAAAAACATTCCTTTTATTCCCGCACTTATGTTAGGGAAGTTAATGTGAAAGAACGAGGCATCTGGGAACTCAGCAGAGTTTTGTTTTGACAAATGACCTCATTGACCACGTTGACAAACACCAACTGTACTGACAAATGACCGAACCACAGATGTTCATGTTTCATACAGCTCTGATTTAAGCCTTCACTACCTCCCAATTGGCTGTTGCTGCCCCTTTCCTTCAGCTCGGCTGGGCAGCCATTTTTGTGTGAGCCCTTCAACTAAAGTGAGCCAGGGAAACTCGCACTGCATGTTTCAAAGGGTTACACTAGCTTGGCTGATTCTGCCTGAATCAGATGACCCAAGCTCTCACACAAACTGCAGCAGCAGCAGCAGAACAGCAGTGACCCTTGCACATCAGGCAGTTGACATACACTGACATACCTTGGCGACCAGGCATGTCATGAGAGAGAAGTTCACTCCCACCTGCCTTCCCCTCTCTTCCCCGGTAACATTTAAATACCGTTCACACTGCCTGATTCGTGAGGCAGAATTTCTCAAAATTGGAGGCTCTGCATTCCTTTTGCAAAGCAGCTGTGATTTGCTCCCTCCTCTTTATTTCCAGTGAGTGCATTCAATGTGAAGGCAACCCTGTGTTAAATACCACCCTAATGATTCCTGTAAGCGTTTGCTAGTGGTTGCCACGGGGCTAGAACTCTACTGACAGCTGAGTGTAATAGTAGGTTGCCTCATGCCTTCCCACAGACTCTATGTGTGCATGTGTAACTGTATCTCCTGTCATAGGGACAGTAGGCAGGATTCTTCTGAAGGGGACACAGGGGTCCACGTAACAGAGAGGGAGGAGGCCTGGGTGAGAGAATTTCCCACATCACCTGTAGAAGGAAAAAGATGAATTATGAAAGGGGCACCGGGTCAGTTAGGGTGGGAAGTGGAAGGAGGAGCGAGTGAATGCTAGTATTTTGACCTGAGAAGATAGAGTGTTCCAATTCCTAAAAAACATGACCTCGGTATACCACCACATCACACATGTTTATGGAGCACCATACAGCACTCACGCTTCCTCCTTCGATCCACCAAGCAGACCTACCAATACATGGGGTAAGATTGTGGCAGTGTGCAAGCTCATGCTCTCCAGCAGTGGTACACCACTTGTTTTCCTGTTCTGTGACAGCAGGCACCAGATGCATCACCCTTATAAACCACAGTGCCTTCACACGTGTCTTGCAAGATGTGAGAAAGGAGGCAGAACATGTGAAAATGAATGACAGAAGGGCAGTCAATCCCCGAGACTCCCTTCTTGTGAAAATATGGGCTTCGTTTTGAAAGAGTCCATGAGCAAGGAGTACTTTGCTCTGTAAAAAACTGAATTCTGAAATTGCCTTGTGCTGTGCAAAACCATAGTGTAACTAACATTGGTTTTAATGCAAATTCGCTGAAATCTTCACTAAGTTTCCCAATGGCTGCTTTGCGATAAACCAAATGGTACAGGAAAAAGTCTTCTGATAGTCATTTGAGTATTTACATAAGCACAAAATGAAAGTCAGCTATTTCATGAATTCTCTCAGTTTAAAAATAGAGTTGTAATTTTAGAGTTTGGATTTTTTTCCAATGTCTTCTCAAAAATTATGAATTTTCATTGATAAGTAGTCCTCTCATATTAAAGAAAATGTTCGTTTGGATATAAATGTTACCCTTGCAGGTTTCAGAGGCCTCTGAGTTTTGGGGGTGAGGGAGAGACAACCACTTCCTGGGGGAAGGGGAGAGTAGATTTATGATACTGGAGAAGGGATACAGTTAGTATGGCTAGGGAGACATGGACAGGAAAATAAGTGTGCATTAGAGAGAAATCTGTTTAATGATGGTCCTCTTGTCTTTGCCCATGTTAAAATGCTGGAGCACTGACTTTTTCCTGTGCTGTTTAGTGCAAGGTCAATAATTATTAAAGCACTGTGCCTATCATTTTCCTGCACGTCCCCCATTCTCACCTCAGCTGCTGTTCTCTGAACTCTCTTCTACTTCAGTCTCATGCCCACTCTGCTTATCCAGCTCATGTTTTAGTGCCTGTAAGTGATTCTTGCCCTTCACAGATGGCATGGAAACAGTAAAATTTTTCATTTCCATTCTTATTTATTCATGACTTTGTTCTGACAATGCTTCAGAATGAACAGTAACAGTACACTTCATTACAAGCCTCGAAAACAAAACGTCAGAAATTAAATCAATGCAAACAGTCTTTCTGTGGGAATAACTCGACTCACCTTAAAGCAGTTTTCAGCCTTTCTTTGGATTGATTGATTTTTTTTTCACCCTCCACCATTACTATGCCCTGTCATAATGTCCTGTTATTCTTGTACTGTGCTTTGACCTGATTTAGGACAATATTCTGAGAGTTTGAATACAGATATTCATGTGTGGTACCAGAGAGCAGAGCTTATTCCCAAGACTACTTATTGCTATGTGTTATAGAGAGTGCACTGCATGAAAATAAATCTTACTTTGCTGATACAAACTGTCAGTATCAGCGGTTTGCAATACTGAATTTTCTTCAGTGCAGTGTGAATTCCTCTCGTATTCCTGGACCCACAGGATCAAGGGGCAAGGATCCATGTCTTGTCACTGGATAGTAAAATACCATGCTCACAGTGGATGGGTATAAATAGCAGATGACAACACTTCCACGACTGTTTGCCACACTAATTAGGACTGATCTGGACCGATAGCGATGTGTGCTTCTCCTCTGGTCTCCTTATGGTGGCGGAATTCACTATTTTGGTTCACAAACCTTAATAATATGCAAGGAGACATTTGGAAACATAAATGTATTTCTAAGAATATATAGCTAATCATTACTCTGAAACTGATTTCACAGAGCATCCATAATGTCTGCTGTCACAAATGCTCCACTGAGACAGTGTTAGAAGAGAAAGAGGTTTTTACATTGACATTAATTTGAGTAGAAATGAGATTCACAGCAATGGACGAGCAATAAGGAAACAAGAGGTTGATTTCAGAGACTACAAATACGTAAGCCTTCCAAAAGGCTGAAGGGAGAACATAGTCCTTCCTTCTCATGTGAAGGAATAATCTGAAAGCAGCCTGTAGACATTTAGAGATCATCAAATGCACAGACAGGAGTTAGTAGGAGACCAGAATTTGCGGATTAATATTACCCAAACTTGCTGCTTTCTGTTTGAAGAAGCTCCAGAATAGCTCTGATGGCAACTACGGTTTGTCCTAAGGCATTTAGCAAGGGAGGGACATGTCACTTCTAAACAGTTCCTGATTCAGTACTCCCTGAGCATGAAGAAATGAAACATTGTAAGAATGTGTGGCTCCTGTTGCTTCATTTGCACACTCCTCAGGTCTCAAATCTATTAACACAGCTCCAGGAAATCTTGAATTCCAAATATCTGACTGCATTGAGCTTTGCACTTGACTAATCAAGTCAAACATTGTCTGCTAATCTGATTTACAGGTGTGAACCTGTCAGCATGTGGGGATAGGCCACGTAAACATGCAAAGAGATTCAGATAGCTGCCCAGTAATATCTGAAATTACAACCTGACCAAGACAGCTGAGTATTGGATTCCTAGGCTTCAAGCACACCGATAAAGGAATTGAGTGAATTAACAATATTTTTTTCCACATGCCATGCTTCTGATAACTGGTATTTTGAAAATTCTGTTCCTTAGGAAAAGAAATGTTCAAGTAGTCCATATTCTTGGATAATCTGTACTTCCAAGTAAAATGCCCAAAATCAGAGGACAAAGGAGGAGGAGGAGGAGGAAGTTATGTGGGATCAAAAATGGAGATTCTATTAAAGAAGAGGCATTTTGGATAAAATTCCCCTTGGACTGTTTGCACACAGACATATTACCTACACAGATACTGACTAGTGTCCAGTATTGTTTCATTTGTTCATCGGTGACTTGGATGAAGGGATGGAGTGCCTCCTCAGCAAGTTCACATGGAGGGGTAGCCAATACCCCAGAGTGTTCTGTGACCACTCAGAAGTGTCTTGACAGGTTGGAGGGATGGTCAGAATGGAACACTTTGAAATTCAACAGATGCCAGTGCATGATCCTGCACCTGGGGAATAATAACCCCCTGCACCAGTACAGGCTGGGCGTCAACTGGTTGGAAAGCAGCTCTGCAGAGAAGGATCTGAGTATCCTAGTGGAGAGTAAGCTGTCCATGAGCCAGCAGTGTGTCCTTGTGGTATCTTGGGGTGCATTAGGAAGAGTGTGGCCAACAGGTCAAGGGAGGTGATCCTGTCCCTCTACACAGCCCTGGTGAGGCCACTTCTCGAGTGCTGTGTCCAGTTCTGGGCTCTCCAGTTCAAGAAAAAAAAAGAACTCCTGGAGAAGGTCCAATGAGAGGCTACAAAGATGTTTAGGAGTCTGGAGCACCTCTCTTCTCAGGAAAGACTGAGGGAGCTGGGCCTGTTCAACCTGGAGAAGAGACAGCTGAGAGGCTGTCTTACCAATGGACAAATATATCTTAAGGGTGGATGTCAAGAGGATGGGACCAGGCTCTTTTCAGTGGAGCCCAGTGACAGGACAAGGAGCAATGGGCACAAACAATGTATGATTGCAACATTGTTTTCTTGTATTATTGCAACAATGAGACTTTTTTGTATATTTGCAGAGTTACTATGAAATTTTTGAAAGGAAATCAAGTCACATTTAACTCAAAATAGTTACAAAATAATTACAAATATCCATACATAGTGTATATCATAGTATGCCATCTATAGTTGCCTTTGACCATCCTGTGTGATCAAACATGTATGTCTTAATAACTGCACATTATTAAATGTCTCATATGTCATCTGGAGGAAAATGTTGCCTTCCTGCTCCACAGGTGTCACAAGTTAATGCTTTAGGATGCTGAGCTAAGAGGAGTAACAGACATGTGATTTAATCTGTAATACTCTGAAAAGTGGCCCATCTATGAACAAAATTATTAGTTATGGTTCTGGATAAAATGCATTTCTAGACTATGTTCCTGAATGTAACTGTGATTCTGTATGAACAAACCTCACAAACAAAACAGGACAAAAGACACCCCACACACACTTATCAAAGTTGCAAAGGTCTTAACTATTCTATGCCTTCGTAGAATAGCATGGCCCATAGTCTACCATGGTTTACTTTATTTTTTCATTCATTCTGAAGTTGCTTTTCCTGCAGGAAAAAGGAATTCTTACTCTTAGGACTGATGGCAATATATAAATAGTGAGTTCTTCCAATATAGGCTATCAGCAGTCCAGGAAGCTAACTACATGTAGAGACAAGTGCCCACCAGCATAGAGATCAAAGGATAGAGATGGACACTGCTGAAGACACAGTCCTTTTGCACTCCTTCTTCAAGCCTAGTTTATCACTGGCAGAGGCTGCAGTCCGACCCTTGCACATGATCTCTAGGGAAGTTACTCTACTGCAAACTGCAAAGTCTGAACATTACTACAGTTTTTACTGTAACTATTACTCAGTTTAAACAGAGCCCATGCTTTGCTCTGTGACAACCTTTTATGGAGCTTTTTTTACACACAGAATTTAGCCTTCTGAGATCTGAGACATTTCAGCATCTTCTCCAGGAAAATTATAGATTGCACGTTTAATTGAGAAAGACTGACTATAAACTGATCCCAGGAATTATTATTGCTAATTACATTTCTCCTTCAGCAATTAAGAAACTCGTAAGTATTTAATACATTAGGTGTTTGCTTTCAGTTCCAATGAAAAATACTATATGTTTTCTGGGGACAAGAATAAATATTGTATTTAAAGGCAATAATATAGTCCAATACCATGGTTAATATTATTTATTGTATAATTATTTTACAGGCTTTTGTAGGTATAATTTTTTTTATGTTTGGGGAAGCTTGAGAAAACTGGAGGTTGAGACTTTCTACTTCATATTTCTTCATAGCATTGGGGAAGGTGGGAATTAAGCAAACCTTTCTTTTCGATACATAAATCATACCGAGTGCAGATTCACTGCTCCCTCCAGTTTCTGACATGACGGAGATCTATACAAATTTGTGAATAATGTTGAGTTATTTTAAAGCAAATATACTCTTGTCTAATACAGAAAAGATGAGACTCATTTTGGATATGCATGACAAATCATGCTTTGTCTTCTAGATTGTGCATCTCTACTAATTTAGAAATTTACAAAAGTGGCAAGTAAGGGCTTACTTTGACCTGTGATGGCCAAGGAATTCCCACTAAAACATCTTAGTAATAAGACATAGCTAACTTATGATCAAGAATTACCATGAACAATAATACTTTGGAAAAGTGTTTAGCTTGACTGTATTAATTGTAATTGCAGATGACTAGAGTTCTTTGAGGGCTAAAATTTCCTTACAATGTCTTTCTTTGGTGTTTTTTGGGGGGGTTTTGGGGTTTTGAGGGTTTTGTTTGTTTATTTGATTGGGGGTTTTGTTTGTTTGTCTGGGTTTTTGGCAGGGGGGGTGTGGTGTTGGTTTGGGGATTGTTTTCATTTATTCTCAGTAAAGAAATTATTTTGCACTCTTTTCCAGCAATCCTTTCACAGTTTGCACAGGTTCACATTTCTTTTTCTGAAAAGAGAATTTACTAGATACACCAGGTAAAGTTTCCTCTTGAGGCTGTGAAGACAAAGGTACAGTCATCCCCAGACTATGTGTTACCAGTCTCAAAAAGGATTTTCTCCTTATTTGGAAGGGGATATAGAAAATAAGTCACAGGAAATGTATTGAAGGTGAATATAAAATCTAGAGTATCTGTTACGTGAACTAATAAAAGACACTGAATAACTGTCTTTGCTTCACCAGTTTACTGCAAAGAGCTGAATCTTTTAGTTTTAACTTCACAAACTGAAAAATGCTAAGCCAAGTGAATTGCCATGTGACTTGGACTTTGGCTGGAATCATGATGTCATCACCTAGAACTCCTTCATTGGTTTAACGATTTACTAATGTGGCTTTTTTTTCAAGCTGCTGATTTTGGCATCAGATAACCAGCTTTCTTTTTAAAAGTCATCTTTTTCATCCTGCAATTGCTGAAGAAGCATGAAAACAGAATCCCTGCTTTACTAAAATATTTATCCTGGATTATTGTTTCGTTGTTTGGTTGGTTTTTTTGTTTNTGGCTGGAATCATGATGTCATCACCTAGAACTCCTTCATTGGTTTAACGATTTACTAATGTGGCTTTTTTTTCAAGCTGCTGATTTTGGCATCAGATAACCAGCTTTCTTTTTAAAAGTCATCTTTTTCATCTTGCAGTTGCTGAAGGAGCATGAAAACAGAATACCTACTTTACTAAAATATTTATCCCGGATTATTGTTTTGTTGTTTGGTTGGGTTTTTTTGTTTTGTTTTGTTGTTTTTTTTTTTTTTTAAAAAACCTCATAATCTGCAATGAAGCCTTATAACAGCTTGGAACCCAACTTAATCCTTCTGGGTTTTATTGTGTGGGGGTTTTTTTTGTTTGTTTTTTGTTTTTTAATTGTTCTTTTGGGGTTTGTNCTGTTTGATAGTTCAATTGAGTGGAAGTAATCTTGTTAATTTAGTGAATTTAACCAAATGGGTCAAATAGCAGAAGAGCAGGATAAGTATTTGTAGTTGTATCTTAGAATTTTTCTAACTATTGATAAATCTGATACCAGCACAAACTTAAAATTTAAGTTGAGCAATGTTATTTACTAAGAGTCTCCATCTCTGCAACGTTTCTTCATCTCTTTGCAAAAGGTAAGAGTTGGAGAGGCCTGAGAAGTGTATAAAACCATTCATGAACCCATGTACCCAGTCCAGGATGTACAACTGCAAGTGAGTGGCGAGCATGGGGGTGCACATCACAGGTAGAAGTGCACATTATCCTTGGAGCTGCTAGGCAGAGAACCATAATTTAGGCTGTTCTTCATGTCAGCTTGCCAATACCACAGGCCACTCTGACTCCTGTGACACAAAGGGAGTGCTACCCCTACCTAATTAGCAGAGTAAGAAAGATAGAGGAAAAATTTATGACTGTGAGCAATGACTTCCAGGTGAGAAATAACTACACTACCATGGTTCTGTCTGGGGAAGCAATGACCAAAGATGGTGACAATTCAAATCTGTGAACCTGTGAGATACATGGAGAAGTGAACAAGGAGTTATTGCTTTTTTTCAACACAGGAAATAGATGCTGCTACTGGAACTATCAAATGGCTGGTTGAAAAAAACAATAAGAGATGCTTTTTAACAAAATGTTGTAATTTGGATCTCCCCATGTAAGAGGCGGAAGAATATATGAGTTTCAAAAGCAATTAGCTAGATTCCTACAAGAGGAGTTTGTGGTGCAACCTCTGCTTTGAAAGTATATTCTTCTATTGTGCTCCAGGCATCTGCTGTTAAGAGATAGCATTGCGTGCTAGACAGATTTCTGTTATGTTCTCTCAGTGCTGCTCCTCTTAAGGTGCAACTGTAGCCTGCAGTTCAGATACATGATTGCGGCGTGATAGTGACTACAACCTCACAGGGTTTGACATAGGCTGCTGAGCCCATCAGGGATCCTGCATAATATTTGGCAGCTGAAAGCTCTTATCTGCAGGGGTTGTAGTTATGCCTCTGAATTGTCGTGTGCCCAAGTGAATTCAACAGGCAAGTTGAGGCAGATCTAGCCAAGCAGGGCATAGCTTCCCTACTCCTCTGCCAGAGGCTGTAGCCACAGCAGCAGGGGCAGCAGATCAGTGTGCCTGTCTGCACCTGAGCCAGCTCTGTTCACAGCTTGCCACGGTAGAACAAACCTCCAGTAACAATGCTGAGATGGGTTGAAGTTGGTTAGGGTTAGGGTTGTGTTCTGTGGTAATCCAAGGCAGAGGGGTGAGTCCAGACAAACACGGGGAATAACAGCCTAAATTGCTGTAGCTAGATTTGTCAGACTTCATCTGTTAGTTCCCTTAAATGCATGACCTTGGAAAAGCACTTGTTATAGAAAAAGATTATTACTGATGGAGAGTTCCTCTGTTGGCTCTGCTGTGGCTTGTAAAGTTTTCACTGCTCCAGGAAGAGGGCTAAATCTTCAGTCTCATTTTTGTTGTTTCTTATAGGATGCTGCCTTACCTTTAAGTAGCCTACCGCTTTGCTTCGTGCATTCCTATCCTCCACAGGGAAGAAGGTGGAAAGTCTTTTTTTCAAAAACCAGGTGATTTTAAACTACTCAGTGACCCGCTTGTCCTTACAGATCAGCTTACATAATACCTGTGAGCAGGCTATTAATTACTAGATTGCAGTGTTAGCAGCATACATGCTTTCAGTTCTATTGCACGCCACAAGTTTTCGTCTGATTCTTGTGAGAGTCTATAATGTAAAAGTTCACTTGGTTGATTTTTTAACCTCATGAGCTGATATCTCATTTGAGAGATAAACAGTGCCAGAATCTCACTACAGAAGCTATGGTATAGCTTTCTCTCCAGAATTATATCAGTTGGTTGTGAGACAGATTTCTGAAGAGTCTCAAAGTTAATAAACCTTTTAAATACATTTTAGTAGCCATATTACAGGCTTAACATCTGTGAGAAGACAGGTTATTAAGGGAAAGACTTACCTGGCTGAGTGCCAAAACATTGTTAGACATGTACAATGCAAACAGAGGCAGCTTCATGTATTTTTTTCCAAGAAAGGCAGCAATTGCTCAACTGATCATATTTGTAATTCCTAACTTATTCAGTAGGAGGGGGACAGGGGAGCTCTGGGCATCTCTGAACAGAGCCAAACATCCTTATTTCCTGAACTGTCAGTCTCCCTGTTTCAAAACCCAAACCATTAGTTGAGTGCATCACCTTGGGCAACTTCTTCAATCCCATCTTCCTGCATCCCAAATGACTAACCTATCCACAGGATACTCAGCTGATCCATACAAATGTGTTATTACCTGCTCAGTATCTTTTTTGTTATTGTAAAAGAGATGACATTAAGTTTACGGTGCTTGGTGATAATTTGTGCAACAAATTAAAGTGTGGGGTGGGTTGTACTTCTTTTTTAGATGCTTAATCAGTCACACAAATGCTACCTCCATTCATGAAAGCAAATGCTACAATAAATAGCTTCTGATAATTTATGAATTAAAATAATAAAAAACCCAAGGAAGTTAAGTGTCAACCTAATGTTAACTTCGAATATAAAACAGTTTGCTGAAACCAGGAAGCAATTAAAACATACTGTTTTATAGAGTCCTTTATAGCAAGATAGTTTTTATAGGTCTATGTCTGCTTTTATTTTGGAGGGTGAGCCACAGTTCAGTTTTGCCCAGGAAATAACAAATGGGACTAAAAACGCATCAAAAATGCAGCTGTTTTCAGGAGGTGTGTGGTGGGGTTTTTTGTGGGGAAGAGGGAGTGAATAAATCCAGCATGCAAATCTTTCCTTTACAAATTCTTTAAGCAAAGGATTGCTCACCTTTCAGGGTCTCCAATGTACTCCAGTATATACATACTTGTCATGGATACTGGCTCATCCGAAGTGTCCTTGCACTGAAGGTATGGTTCTCTGGCCCTTGTCACATGGTGCTTAGGAGATGTACTTTTCTTTACTACTAAAAAATTAAATAATTGGCAACTATGCTTCTTGAGAGATACATAAGAATAATGATAAATGTCGTTTTGCTAATAAATATTAAAATCACAGGAAGAAGCAGCAGGCCAGATATAAGTCCTTCTTATTTTTCCCCTTTTAACATGTATCTCTTATCCACATAGGGAACCAGTGTTTTCTATGAATTTATACTTTGAGTGCATGCTTTGCTTGATGGGACCCCTGCAGGAACAAAAGGGATTTGAAATTAAATCATACCTGCTATTGTAGCTGGATACAATATTGCTGTGTTGAAAAGCGTTAGTTTCTTCTGTCAAGTAAGCCTGTGATCTCCAGGCCATTACAGCTCCAGCTAGGGGTGCTAAACACCCCTAAATCTGGGTGAAGGAAAGGCTTGATTAAGGCCCTTTATACAAACGAAACAATTGAAAAGATTAGGAGTTTCCTTCACTACCAAAAGGCTTCATGTTAGGGGCTAATTAGAAGTCTGAGTTCACCAACTACGGGTAGAGGTACAAGGTGCTCGTTTGGCTTTAACAGGGAACAGAGGAAAGGAAAAGACTCTGGGGCACAGAACAGACTGGGAAGACAAACTTGGCAATTGTGAGTGTGAATATCACCTAGGTTTGCTTTGTGTTTGGAGATATGGAATTGCGTGTGCTTTCAGTAAGTCAGTAAAACTGCATCAGAGACCAGACCTGATTGCATCATTCCTTTCTCCTTTTAACAAAAGTGCTTCCTGGTTTCCTTTCACTGCCAGCACTAACATGTCCCTTGGGCCAAACAACATATGCAAATGGCAAAGCTTACTTATGAATTTTCAGGCAATGAAAGAGACTATCTGAATAATTTGTGTTACAATTAATTAGAAATACGTATGCTGCCAGCAATTAGTCACTCAACATGAGATTTTTGGGGAAGCCCTAATAATCATCACATAAAGTATTATAGGCTTTCAACACTTTCCATGCAATCAAATCTTACTGATTACAGTGCATTGTTCGTATCTGAGACCCTTAGTAGAGAAAACATGGAAGGAAAAGTGTCTTATTTGCTGGTATACGCTTCTGAAATTTCCTCCTGTAGAAGCTGGCACATCATATCCATTTAAAAAACTGTGTCCTCTCTCAAAATCATTCTCATGGCCTAGTTCTTCAGTGGGACAGAGACATCTGCCCTAACACTCACAATGTCTTTTCCAAAATAAATCATCCACTTTCTTCCATGGGATGTGGATAACAGTCCTTACTAACAAAGACTAGTCCCTGTCCCTACTTGCTCTTTGTTGATATTCTCTCAGGCACATGGTGTCAAAAGTTTCTGTAATTCCTCCTGAAGGCAACTTTACTTTGTTCCTGTTGCTTTGGGGGGGAAAAAAAATCAAATAGGGTGACCAAACAGAAAACTAAGAGGCAGTAGTCATTTTGAAAACACCTTTTGAAAAAAAAGTAGTTCTTCTTGAGCTTTCCTGTACAGAAAAACTTAAAAAGATAAAAACTCAAAACTAGAACAGTGAGATGATACTCTGTTTTCTTCCTCAATGACAACCTAAATAAGGAAAAAAAGAAATAACTTTTTTAAAATAATTTTTTTAAAATCACATACTGTGTTGATTTAATTCCATGTCTTTGTTATATATTATACATTATCAGCAGTATGTACTGTCAGGCTTGATTCTTTCTTGCTACGTTGATTGGGAATTATTTTATATTTTTAGTTTAAAAGTTCTTTATTGGACAATGTAGTCTAGTGCTGTTAGATATTGCTATTTACTTTTGTTCTTTAAGTCCATTAAATTAGAGAGATGCCTTATTTTCATTTATGTCACCATTTCTTCCAAATTCCTTTCTTAGCGAATTGTTGTCATACCCAGACCTGCAAAGAATGGTGTCATACATGGACCTTCGTCAAGGCTACTATGAACTTTATGATCTTCTGTAGAGACATTCAGATAAAATTATTAACAGTAGAGAAAATTATGAAGTAAATTTTACTGAGAAACTGAACCCTCTTCATATACTTGTTCTCAAAACTAGTCGAATTGTCATCAAACAGAATACATAAAAACCTCTATACAGTAAACATTCTTTTCCACTACTTTGTTTCACACTTGAGGTAAGTAGATCTAACTTAAAGCATTTCATGATGAAACACATTTTCACTTCTGTTTCCAGGCTGAACCACAGGCTCCATCCATTATTGCCATGACTATTTAAAGTAACTCCAATTTCAAAATTCCACACATCCATTATTTAAAATAAGCACGGACAAACATTAATTTCAGCTTCTTAACTGTCTGGTATGCAATTTTTGTGGCCAGTTTGGGTATATTAAAGCAGAATCTAAATACGTGGTTTTATATGGCCACCCTTATCCTGCCCCAGTAAATCATCCAAGCAGCAGTCAGTGAGGTCATCAGAACCTGTCAGAAGACTTGTTCCTTCGAATTTCTGTAATTCATAATTTATGGTAACCTAATTTGAGCAAGATAATAATGTAAACTAAATCTTGCCAACGGACTTATAAATGAAACAGAAGCCACTGTTGTCCAACTCACTTACATGGACTACCCTTTAGCCCACAGCAGTAGGAAGGCAAGGGACTGTAAGACAAACTGGAGTCTGGCTGTTTGCAACGAATCAGCACAGGACACAAAGGCTGAATGGATGTCAGCATAGCCTGTTATCCCCATAAGCTCCTTTAAATTCCCCATTATAAAATCACTCTGTCAAATAAGAATGAAGGGCAAAAGTCAAGGCAAAATGACAATTCAGGACAACTGAAAGGATCAGAAAGAGTATCAAAAAGAAAAGGACTCTAATAGAAAAGCCCAAGTATATGGATTAAAGCAGGTGTGTTACTTGCTAAGAGTGTAAAGTATTAAGAGCTAGTTAAGTACAACCAATTAAAGTTTTTCTACTATTAAATATAAGAATTAGTTCTTAATATTATAATTTTTACACTTCTAAATGGACTGACAGCATTTTTCAAACATGAAAGAAAATACTGACCTTTTACAGCCTACTGGCATAACATTGCTAACGACTGACTTGTCCTAAGAATGTGTCCCATTGATTTTAATGGCACTACTCGTGTGAACAGGTTAATATAAATGAATGCAAGTTTGAATATCTGAGTCTTAAAAAAGAACATAACGTGGCAAACAAGAGGCAAGTCAAATGAGCATTATAAAATATTTCAAGCTAATATTTTTTCCTTAATCTCATAATGTAAGGATAAAAAAGGAAACATCTGCTCTGCTAGAAATTTCAAACATAGTTTTCTTTAAATAAAAAATAGGCCGCTATTTAGATTAAAGACTTCTCATACAAGCCAGAAGATTCAAAGATTCATTCATCTAAAGAATTTTGGAAAATATTTGTTTACTTCTTACAGTTTGCATTTAAATTGTCTTTCTGTTTTAATTCCCAACCTAGTAAAATAAAATAATTAAAATATGTTTGTATATGTTTTAATAACACCTAGAAACATTTTTTTTTCTTGTAAGAAAATATTGTCCCTGACATACTTCTTATGGGAACAAAAAGCAAAGGAGAAATTACAGCAGCTATAAATCAGTTTTGTGGTTTTGATAATTTAATACATTTTTCACAGCTTGCTCTCTCTGTCTGGCATCCTCATAACAACTCAGTTGGCATGCAGCTTTGCAATCTCATTTCTTTCCTCCACTCTCTTTTCCTTCCCAGTATCATATACTTCAAAGGAGTTTAGATTCCAAGAAGTGTTTTGCCAGGTGTACAAGCCAAAGGCTCATCTTTTAATCCCTTGCATTTGCATGATCCAATTCTGCAGATTAAAAATTATTTCATTCTTGTATTGTATGGGCAGAGCAATGAATATTATTGTAGAGTTAGTAACTTTAAGTAGCTATGCTGATGAGCTAACTTAATCCTTTGGAAGGGGATAATAGGGTAATAAAGCACGAAGAAATAATCTTAGTCATGTCTCTCCGGTATTCTGACAATTGCACCCTGTTCTTAAGTAGTCTCATGCAAAGTCACCAAAGAAAAAAATGACTGTAGTCGTCAACTGCACAGATGAGGGAAATGTCCACGGCTGTGTCAGTCATTTTAATGAGTCACAGGAGAAGGGAAAGTGGAGGAACAAATTAAAAACAACAGTATTTGTCTCCCTTCCCCCAACACAAGAAATGAGAACGGTTACAATTTCATTTGCTTTTAAAGCACGGCACTTGGGTAATAAACGACTCCTGCAAATGTGCTGAGCAAACACCTCCGCATTCATCAATATGCGGAAGCTGTTTATTGCCTCATAAACTTGGAAGCAAGTGATATTGTCTCTTAAATCAATGGTTGCATGGACATCCTAGGCACTGTAACAGAACAGTACATCCAGACAATGCTTATACTTAAATTAATGGTTTTAGTAATGACTGAAAGGTGTTTTGTGACTACTAAAAAAGTTAGCTATAGATTAAAACTATGCCTAGGACACAACGTATATATGTTATGACAGGGACGTGTGCATGTATGTGTCTTGCTATAGTTTTTATTGCTGTTTATTACTTTGGCATAAAAACTTACTACTCCAGTCAGTTTCGATTTAAATGTGGGTTGGGCTGCCAGTACTAATAGGGTCAAACTTGGTTTAAGCCTGGTTTATGCACAAACCCAGTTTCTAAATCTGTGGGAAAGATGGCTTTTCTTGTGTTAGCTTCATCAATTTTAAGCCAGATTAAAGAACCAATAATAATCTGAATTCCATGGTATCCATTATCTGAAAATTATTTATAAACACTATGTAATTAGCTGACATTGCACTGTAAGTTTCTGATCTGCAGTGTATCAAGCTGATCCTATCTTCTTTATCTGAAAGGAAGGGAATACACAGCTCGAAGGCATTTCTCCTGCTATGCAACTGTTAGCATTCGAGGTACAAAGTCAGTGGAGGAGAAGCTGTGACAAGAATCAAGGAAGGACTGACTTATCAACCACTGTGTTTCTCTTTCTGCTACTTGCAGCGTCTATATTGCAACAATAAGGGCTAATTACTTCCTGAGCAACCGCAACTTTAATAGCAGCAGTGAAATGCAGCAGAATGTCAATTAGACTTCCACATAAAACTAGCCATCTTAGGATATGCCATGGGTCCCAGGCAAACATGAGTAGCTGATGTTTTTCATGTTGTTGAGGAAAACTAATTTAGCAGTAGTATAGGTACACTTACTCTTGTTGCTGTAACATCTTCTCAAGGCAAACAGCCATCCTGGTTGAGCATCCCTGATTCTGAAGAAGAGTAGAACAAAGGTACTGAGGGAAAAAATGTTCCTTCTCAGTTCCTTCTCATCTTTTACCCCAGAATGATTTACACTTACTAATGAAATACTAATACTAAACTATACTGGAGTTTTCCCATCTGCAGATTGTTCCAGGCAGATCCTACTTTGTGCATCTAAAGGACATCAGTACTCTACTTGAAATGATTTATACATACTTATTTATGGTGTATTTTCTCCTGATCAAGTGCATTTCTGAAGATCTTATGTAGACATCTAGTATCACAGGTTTCACTTCTGCAAACAACAATGTACTGCTCTTGATGTCCCAGGAAAGCACAGCACAAACTCCTTACCAAGCCTACATACTATTCTGATTTTAATCTTTAACTTCTAATATTTAACAAGTGCTCTTTGAATTAGCCATGTCCACTGGTGTATTACAATTGTTTCCTAATTGCCCCCAGAGGGACAACTAAAGTCATAAGTGGGCTTTCTTCAAACTTCACAAAGCAAAATCCTGTTTTCCTTAAGTGAAACTACTAGCTGCAAAAGGATATATATACATATATATATACCCATACATATATATATACATGTATAAAAAACAGGTTACAATGAAAATAAAATAAAATAAAATTCTAATTTCTGGTTAAAGTCCACAGTCCAATTCAGATTTCACTTTTTTTTTTTTAATGACATCATTACCAGCATTCAAGCAGTCCTCAGAAAGAGTGTAAACCAGCTGAATAGCCTTATGTCACCGTCTTACACAGTGTTAAAGGGTAGTAGTGGACAGAAAATTAAACATGCATATGTAACATGACACAGTCACAATGAAGCGTAGCAAAATTTCAGGCCACCTGTGCAAAAGCTGTGCATCGCTGAGATCTGTCTTAATAGCCCTCCCTGTGTAGTTCTGTTGTATCCTAGATAGAATACTAGATACATTTTTGCTTTATCATGTCATTAGAATGCAGCTGATAAACTAAAGCAAATCCAGAGAATGATAAGAGGAAGATAAACTTGCTTGAAAAAAAATAATGATCAAGTATAAGCATCTTAGGAAAAGAGTAACTGAGATGAAATATAACAAGTTTTAAATTTTTATAGGATGTAAATGCTAAGGAGAAAGAAAAATTACCTTATTTGTAAAGCAAAAACAAATTCCAAAAAAATGACATTAGGAATAATGGAGGGTGATCCCAAAAGGAGAAGCAGAGGACCTATCCATCAGGAATTTAAACTAGTTTTGAGAAGACAAGAGAAAATTAATATCAAATACTGTTCTCTGTTATCAGGATTTGGTTTGGTCATGCAACTACTTCTCCCTCTTGCTTCCTCTCAGAGAATGAAGTAAGTGTTTTATAGGTGCTTTCTCCCTACAGAGAAGAAAATAATACATTTCTATTGCCTAGTGAAGCAGCAGTCAAATATTTGTATTTCTGCTTGGAGAAGCATTGCAAGATATTTAACAGGTGAAATACAGCTTTTCACATGAGGATAGGTGCCCCTGGTGTTGTCTTATTCTGGAGAAGGATGTTTCCAGGCAGGGTTCAGGTGCGGCACCCTTGAAATACAGAAGATGAGTGCTATAAATCCTGAATTTTTCAGTAGGTATGTTTGATACTTTCTGGAAACAAAATATATTTTATAGCTACAAAGTAAACAGATGCAAAGCTATAGTAATATTGTGCAAGATTCCCGAGAACAACCACGGAATAGCTCTCTTTCCAGACATCCTGAGCCTCACTCTTTCCTGCCACAGCCCTCAGTTCAGCCCATTTGGTAGCAACAAATTCTGCTTTGCCTAGAATGGCTCCAAGTTCTCATTGCATGTATCTTCCTTTTCGCTTCATCTGCAGTGCCTGACAATTTTGACCCTCATCTGTTCCTTTTACAGTCTTATATGGATATGCTTTCTCATCCATGCTTTTAGCCCTAGTCCTTTCATGATCTTGCTCTATCTGTAGTTTCCCTATCACTGCTGCCCTAATATTCATCAGCTTTCTGTGTTTTCTCCTCTAGTGCTTTTTAAAACTGTCTAAATTAGATATGTTCACACAGGCAACATTTCGTCAGCACCCTTTTAGCTGGAAAGTGGCTGCACTACAGTAATTTAAGTGGATATATTGTCTTTGACTTGAGTAAGGCCAGGATTTCAATATTACACTCCTCATATTTCTTGACTGTCTCAAAAGCAGGAAATTACAAAGTCCCTAGGCAGTACAAATATAGTTATTTGTGCCATGCAAAATGTTGCCTGGTTATAAGACTATTACTTGCTTGGCTTTTCAGTACTACCAGAATACTTTGGCAGGCTTTCTGCAAAGGTTAACAAAAGTTAGATAAATAAGGGCCTGGTGCACTTAGATACTTTATCATTCCATAATATGTCTCGCTCTATCTGTGTATTCAGCCAGAAGAATGTTGGCCATGTTCCTGTCTCATTTCTAAATTCTGGCAAGCTAACTATAATCAAGGTATTCCTTTTAACAGGATTGATCTAAGGCTAAATGGGGCTCTCTGCTCCTTGCAGCTTTGGGTCTTCAAAAATCAGGGAACATTGAACTTGCAAATAGAACTGGTAGCACTGCAGTTTTTCCCTCACTACCCTTGTTTTCAATCATTTTTCCATGTTCTTTATGAACTTCACTTTGCATCCTCTTCTTTTAACATTTGTTCCTCTAACTTGTTCTTCCTCATACTTG
Source organism: Pachyramphus minor (assembly GCA_013397135.1). Classification (NCBI taxonomy): domain Eukaryota; kingdom Metazoa; phylum Chordata; class Aves; order Passeriformes; family Tyrannidae; genus Pachyramphus; species Pachyramphus minor. The sequence continues at coordinate 26,464 of VYXB01000536.1, forward strand.
AAGGCTCTGTGACATTCAGCCTTTTTGATCCTTGATGCCTGATTTCTGCTTTCTCTGGCCATAGCTTCCATCACCTTATCTCTTTCTCTAACCTTGAAAGACAGATTAGGAGAGAGGAATAGAGTCAGTAGATTCCCAGTGTAAATTAATCAGAGAAAGAGTAGAATGAGAGAGCATTAAACAAAAGTGGTTGAGAACACCCAAAGAAAGAGGAATAAAAATAACACCTAAAGGAAGAAAGGAAAGAGAAAAAGAAACAAAGAGAAGGAAAAAAAGAAGGATATGTTAAATAAGCAGAGACTGTGATTAAAATTTATATAAAAGAATTGGTCAAACTTTATGCGGAAGCACAACAAACCCCAGGAAATGTAGGAAAATCACGGAGACCCCTTACTTGGCAAAAGAAATGAGGCCAGAGGAAAGAAAGAAAGAGGTAAGAAAATTGAAGTTTGAAGTTGTTCCATTGCATGGTTTCAGAATTAGATGGAACTGTTACATTCACAAAATCCATACAAGGTAATTGACAAGTACAAAATCATAAAGATTTAATTATTATTTATGCAAGACACATACAATTTTGTCCCTGATTCAACACAGCACTCAAGACTTAATTCCCATGAAGTCAAGCAAAAATAAGTGTTTTACTCAAAATAAATCTATGCTCCCTCCAGATTACTCAAGATGTGTTGGTTGAATACCCCGCACTGAGGATTCGGGATTTGCCTTGTTCAAACACAAGAGTTATCTCGAGGTTTCTCAGTGATTTTAGCAAAATAAGTAAATAGGAAAGGGCTTGCAGGAGAAGCAATGAGTAAAAAGCAAAAAATTCTCCTAATGCAGGAGAAGGTGGAGCTGGGCTGGATAGCTGAGGATACAACTTTCCGCTCGTAGCCCCAGGGAGTCAAAGTTACTCTTTCCTTCTTCCTTCCAGCAGCACCTTTTACTCCAGTGTCTCCTTGATGGCCAACCTTGCTGCCTAAAGCTCTGACGTAGCCAAAGTAGATGACATTTTACTGCTATATGGTGTCCCCAACCACTTGCTGCTATAGACCAGCCCTGTGCAAGTGCTACTGCCTTGCTTTCCTGTGTGCTTCCAGCCAGCTTTTGTTCCACGAGAAAGCTGTGCACCGAGTCTGACAGTCCTGAGTACACTAACACAGAATTGAAGTTCACAGGATCCTTATCCAGCTGAGCACTCACGTAGTGCTAAGTTTCATTTTTATCCTTATAGGAGTTCTAATCCCTTCTTCACCCAACAACCTGCTTGAGATGTCACTGCTTGATATTCCATCTCTGCATGTGCTCTGGGTCTATCACACAGAGACCAACCAGGAAACCGTTCAATATCCACAGTTATTCTGCACAAAGTCATATTCTGCATTTTAGGAATTGGTCTGGTACTTTCTTTACTCAGGTATGATTTGATTTTTAAGGCTGGGTTGAGCAGAGCTAGGAGTTGTTTTTGGCTGTGATGAAGTTGCAATCACAATAAAAGTGAATAAATTAAATTCCATCTATTCATAGTCCCCCCAAAAGGAATCAAATAAGGGACTCTACCGAAAAGTTCATGCACTAAACCTCACAAACACCTCATTTCTAAGCATTTCTAAGAAATCTGGAAATAAATCACATAATATAATGCCCTGGATACCACCTCATCATGCAGTGTTCACATCAACTTCCGTAGGAATTGAGGGTCACTCTGTCCTCTGAATATCAAGTCAGTATTTTCTTCCTGTTCCCAAGCAAAAAGAGGGTCAATTTTATCCACTGGTTACTAGATGTATAATACCTTTGGATGAAGCTGTCTTGGACACATACAGATCAGGAGTTTTCAGAAGCTTTTACTTTTAATTGAGCTGAAAGGAAGTTTTTCAATAGGCAACAAGGGAGATAAGAAATCTTCTAATAAAGATTTCAGTTTTCAATGAAATAGGCATCCACACTGGCAGGAAGCAGGTTGAAGGCATACTGGCAGAAGATAAATCCTCCAGCTCCATTTTTCTCATCCCATCTCTGTATCACAATACATTGAGTTGTCATCTGCCATTTGTGTCTTCATTCTAATTCTTTCTGCCTTGTTATTCTGTCAATTTCCTAATCTATTTACACTGACTTTATTTTCAGTGTGTCTATTGTGACAGCAAATCCTAGAATTGCCTTGGGTGTTGTCTGAATATGGCCATTATCAAATCATAATGTCTACCCAGATGAGGAACTGTAAAGGCCCTAGGCATCAGTAGGAGTCCTTAACAGCTGCCTGCAGTTTAGACTTGCATATCAATTTCCACCTTGGAGGATCTGCTGAAGCATTATAAGGTGAATAGGCACTATGTGTATTAAAATTTGGATTAGTGGCTCAACCAAAACATTCACTTTCCCTCCCTCTCTCTCTTTCCCTCTGTCTCTCCTTTTTCACATTAATAAACTTGCTATCTCCATCTTTTGTTGGTAAACTATATAAAAATGCAAATGATCCAGAATCCAATTAATTTCTGGAAGGTTGCAGCTGTTTTGGGCCCTATTCACAAAGACATGTGGTGTGCGTGCGTGCGTGTGTGTGTATGCATCTGATTGCTAAGAAAATCAGGCCTTATTATTGAAGCCTTGACTCTCAAAATTTGAGCTATTGTTCATTGCCAGGGCTGATGCAAACAGATAATTTCCAAATTGTATTCCACGTTTATTAAAGTGGTAGAAAATGTGACTAATTTCAGACAAAGCTGAGAAAAGGTGGAGCTTGAGAGCTGAAATAGGAGATCTGGGAAATCTGTTTCTATTACAACAAAGAAAAGTTTATCTAATATCTCAAAAAGCATTAATTACTGTGAGGCACAGGCAAACACATTGTGGATTTCTTCATCGGTTTTGTCATTCTTCATTGTTTTATTCTACTACTGTGAGTTGTTTGGTTTCATTTTGTGTTTTCTTTTTAGGGTTTGGGGGGTTTTTTTGCTTATAGCTAATGTGTAGTTATGAAATTGAGACCATCCTGGGAATATTTTTCATTACCCCAGCTCAGTCTTTGAATAGAAATTTATCAGGGCCAGACAGTTTGAAGCAACATATATAATTGTTCCCATCACTGACTGAATTTGGGCAAGACACTTAGGACTGATTTTTTAATCTTTTTTTTTATATTAAGAGGCCTTTATGGCTGCCCAGTTTGTACCTGCAGCTGAAGCAACAGACATCAAAACACACAAAACTAACAACACTGTAAGCAAGCAGGTCTTGATCTCCTGTGTGTCTGTTCCCCCACATTAACATGTTATCCATGATCAACAAAATCAACAGCATCTAATTTTCTATTATATTTATGTCTTGATCTGCTCCTGTTTGCCTTCTCTACTGTCCAATATAGGTTCAGCATATTTCTGTCAGTGGGATATTAGTACTCTCTCTCCTCTACCTAATGAAGCCCAAAGGAGTAAAATATCCATGAGACCTCTTCCCCTGTGCTCTTCTGTTTATTTGTTCAAGTTGGCCAAAAACTCAAAATTTATGCCAGTGAAGAGAATCAGGGCTGATGACAGCATGGCCATACACCAGGCTGAAAAGAGGACTTTTTCTTAGCTGTAAAAAATCTGGGAATCTTATTTCATTTATTCTTAAAACAAGGGTTTGGTATTTTTCTGTAACAGTCAGTAATGAAGTATAGACACTGTTGAAAAGGAAAGGTGAACTTATAAACATAATTTGTCATCTTTATTGTGTTACAAACATTTGGTGAGATTTCAGCCATCATGGAAATTCTACATTTCAGGTACATAGTAGCCTATTAGACATATGTAGAGCAAGCCCTTCTGGGTTTATTATAGTCAGCAGTTTCAGCAGTGAGTGCATTCCAGGCTAAATTCAGCCTTGTGCAGAGAGCTCGTGTCAGGTTGGAGCACCATATAAATACCACTTGAGCTCTAAAAATAGAATTCCAAAGTGGAATTTAAAGCCCTGTAATAGTGTCTGGTACAGACAAGAATTTAACAAAGAGGAGACAATTTTTGCCAAGGCTGTGATAGCCTCTTTAAATACAGTCCAGCACCCCTCGATGCACAGAGGCAGCAACCAGACCAGTTTCCCCAAGCATGGCTTTTCACTGAATGAGGTGCTGAGGTGTCTTGATTAATAAGAATAGGCTCCTCCATGGGCAATAAACTGAAGATTACTCTCTTCCCTGGGAAAGAGTGAAAGCTTTGGATCAGATAACCGGGGTTTTAAGTTAAATATTTTAAAGGCAAAGCTTTTCTTCTTTTGGCTTTGTTGTGGCTGATAATGCACAGAGATAACGAATATTGCAAGCACTGATAACAGAAAGAATCAACAGATCTATAGAAAGAAAAATGGCAGAGAGGCTCCCATTTCAAGCACTGTTCTGGAAAGCCTGGGAGAGGAGAGATACAATCAATAAGGTTATGTGTGGATCAGCTGTAACTGCTTGTCTTTCTGCCAAAGCAACATTCGACGTTAGAGCCCTGCAGGTAAGCTTACCACTGCAGGGCGAAATCAGTGTGGCAGGCACTGGGTGTAGTCGTGGGGCAGGATACTTTATTTCCGCTGCCATGTAACAGTCCCTTTGAATAAAGAGCAGTAAGGGCTCAGGTGATGTCTTCATGCACAAGCCCTGAAAAAGCACCAAGAATTCCCAGAATAGTAGCTCTGGTGGAGACACTAGGACAGAGAGCAATCTTCCCTGCTATTTCCCATAGTCTGGAGCACAGAAATTATTTCACAAAATTATGCAATATATAAAGTCTTAAAACTGAGAAGGTCCTTGCATGCAAAGGAGAAGCATTTAGAAGAGTATAAGTAACAGCTCCATCTGGTGATGCCATCTTCATAGCAATTTATTTAAGCCTCGTTTATATAGCCCTCCTGCCTTCCCAGTCTTCTTTCAAATTTAGATCTTTTTCTTCTTTCCCAGTAGGCATCATTATCTGAAATAATTCAGATTTCATTATAGTGAGCAAAGTATAAATATTTCTTTAAGGTAATGACTACACTGGAAGATTGTTGGAGATCCTGGCAAATTGTCCCAGATCACTAGGTAAGGTGATCTCTGTCATAATTCATTTGAGAGTAGAAGGAGGAAAAGTCTCTCCCTCTGGTATAAAAAATGTCCTGTTACAGTAATCAAAGAAAATAGACTGATTCATGTGAGTTAAGAAGAAAAATCTGAAACTATATAATTTCCTTAAAGGGACTACTTCTGTAAAGTGTGCATTGCCTTCTGCCAGCTACTAGTTATCCTTAATTTGTATTGACATAAAGTTCAAGATACCTACCATTTTTCTGAATTGTATAACATGTATGTTATTCATGTCCTCATTTTTCCTCCCTCATCTTAATTAGTCAACCACATCCCAGATGCAGCAATCTTTTAGAAGAATTTAAGATCATATTAAGAACTATTACTAAGACCAAGGGCCCATCTAGCTCAGCACTGCCTCTGCATGATACTTGCTCTTGCTGCTCTTCAGACTCCAGCTCCGTTCATCCCAAATAGATGTAGTCATTGCGTTTTGGTAACTCTCAGTAGATGATTAATCTACTTGTTTAGTTTCACCCAGAGTATTGTCAGACAACGATTTTCATAAGTCTACCATCTATTGTATAAAGAAGTACTTGTGTTTGTTTTGAATGTGGCTCTCAATTTCTTCATTCAATGTTCCCTAGTTCTCATGTGGGAAGGGTCCAGGTCAATCTCCTTCATGGTGTTCATGATTTCTCAGATTTCTGTCATATTTTATAGGTTGTCCTTTTTTTCAGAACAAAGTGTGCTAACATCTCCTGTTGTAATTGCTGAGTAGCTCTTCTTAAAATAATGTCTGTTTTGCAACTTTGATAATTTTTGTTGCTCTCCTCTGAAATGTTCTGTTTTACCTGTGTCATTTTTGAAAAAAGGGGACCTGACAGTATTCAGCACACACTATTCAGTGTGGGGTTGAGTGATGATTTTCTGTAGCAGCAGAGTGATGTTCTCTGTTTTGTTCTTCATTTATTTCCTAATGTTTTCTAACATTTGACTTGCCTTCTTGACTGCTATTAAGCATCAGGCTGACATTTTCATAGGACTATCTGTCATAACCCCAGATCCATCTCCTAAGTAGTAATGATCAACTACATCATATTAATATGTGGAGTTAGAATTGGGTTTCCCATGTGCATTGCTTTCCATTTATCTAGAGTGAATTTCATTTGTCATTTAATTGCCCAGTCACTCAGACTTACAAGGTTTCTCTGTAGGTTTATTTGGTCTCTGCTTGCCCTTGCTATCTTGAATAGCTTTGTATCCTCATCAAACTTCCTGAACTCCCTACTCACTCACTTTCCCAAATCACTTATGAATGCATTGACTATCCCAGTTGCCAGCTCAGATCCCACTGGAACTCCAAGGGTGAAACACAAAAACAGTTGCTTATACATGCAGGAACCTTTTCCTTTATCCCATCACTGCTCAGCTCTCCTAAAAAATTTTTATGAAGGATTTTTTTATAATACCTTTGGAAATCCAAGTGAATTATGCAAAAGGAGTCAGCACCATTCACACATCATTCACACAAGCCAATCACTTTGGAGAACTCCAGGAAATTTGGAAGACAAGACTGTCCATCATCAAAGCCATGTTGACTTTCACAAGCGGATCAAAGTTACTACCTGCTCTTTCTTAGGCTATTACTAATTTTATAAGTAAACATATATGATACCTTCAGCGTTATTCCAACAAGTATTTCTCAAAACTCTATCTGAGAGGGGTTTTTCGGATGGCTAGGCAGGAAGGTTAATAATACTTTATTTGGTATATATGTTTTTTCCATCTTGACCCCAGTACTCTGCTACCTTATGGACACTACAAGGATGGATGTTCTACTTAGTGTGAAGGAGCTACACGTATCTACTATAGCACTCACTGTTTGTGCATCAGTGCTCCCGTATCAGAGTTGCATACATCTCTACACACCAGAAAGGTCAGGTATCACAAACGACTTCTGTTACCACTCAGTTTAGCAATAGGACAGTGGTTCAAAAGATGATGTAAAAACCTACCTAAAAAGGTTGTTTGTAATCCCTGCTTCTTAAGTGTAATGCTAAATATTTCTGAGTATTAAGCGCTGTCACTTTATCTATTTACTTTTTACATCGTGCATAATGCATCAATAACCTATTGCTTTGTCAAACATAAATGTAGCACTAGGAATAAGTCTTCTCTGTCAAATCTATCATCATTATGTTGAGTCTGGTAGAAAAGACATAGGAACAGTGATGCAAAATGCCAAGGAAAAAAAACATTTTGGAGGGTTTGTTCTTTTTCTGTGTGTGTGTCTGTACCCTATTAATGTGCCATCTGCTTCTAGGATGTAGATTCATTTACCATTACAGTGTTCTAACATGATTACCTTTTTTCCCCCCTCAAGAGCCACAAAGGGGCTAAATATAGATTTACTTAAAATTCTAGGAAAAGAGACAGTCCTTGCCCTAGACTCAATTGTTCTCTTGATTTTGAGAGCATTACCACTAGCATAAAATGTAATTTACTTTATCTGATGACAGTTTGCTGAACAAGATCTAAAGTTTTAATGGGATCAGGACATAGATGGTAAGTAGAGGGAAGAGAGAAGCATTGTGGGTGGAATTCATCCCACCCCATTACCCCCTCCTTAACTAAGAACAAATTAAGCACAAAGAAGATATTACACCATATCCAGGAGGTGGGCCAAGTTAGAGGGCATCAGCACATCCAGTGTCCAGGCTGGAACAGAGTCTGATGCCCTGCTGCATTTCCCCTGGTGGGTTGTTGCCCTGCTGTAGTACAGTTGTGAGCTCATTACTCAGATATATGCTTTTCTCCTCTCAATTCACCACTGCACTTCTAATTACCCTCTAGTTTATGATAGCTACTATGTGCTCATGCAGTAGCTCAGGGTACCTGTTCTGTGAGCCATCCACCATTTACACAGCAGAACCTTCTTTTTTTTACGTCTCATACTATCACAGGCAAATTTCATAGTATGATAAAGCCCTTCACCAATCAAAGCACCAAATGTTAGAGGAGAAATTGGTTTCTCATTCAGAGTTATGGGACTATTATGACCTCCCACATTACTGCTGGTTCATTTGCAATCAGCTTTTTCATTATCTTTCAGCTACACCGGACCAGAATTATGTTAATTGCCCATTAACTACAGTTGGGTGATTCATTTGTTCTTTTAATTTAGAGTATCGAAAATGGATCTAACCTCTATTTTGCTTTTAAAACTTTCTGATACAATCTCTGCCACTACTGAGCTGAAAGTAAAAACAAGACATCAATAAGGCGATGTCCTTCACTGGGTGTGGAGCCTCTTTGGACAGCACAATATCCAGTATTTCTTGCAAAGTATTCTGCAAGGGATGACAAATGAATAATTATTTTCTTTTTCTTCTCTTTTCTGCTTGTATAGATTTTCCTGTGTGTATACTGGAGTGTCTTAATTTTGGTTTTCATTTTGATATTTCTGCTTCTTTTGAAGAGGTTTGTGCTTCAAAATTACCTAGCAAAAATTTGGATATGCCTTCTAAGTTGCAAACATCTGTGGAGTTTTCTGCATTTGGGATGTGTGGCTGGTCTCACTCAGGCTGAAAGTAGGTGAGAGGGAAGACAGGTGTCAGTGAGGGATGGAGTCATTAGGGCAGCTGGAAGGTCTGGGGAAAAGATAAGAAACTTCAAATTGCAGCAGAAGGAAAAAGGAAGGCCATGCTGGATCACACAGGTATTTTGATGCAGACAAATTTTGCCATAGCCAATTTAAATTACTATTTTAATGGACCAAATCAGATGAGCACTTCAGGGTGGAGATGCAGCTTTAAAAAATCTGACATTTGAGTATGACAATTTTTCTGGCTTTTTAACCAGAGTTCTTGTGCAAGGAAAAGTAAGAAGTACAAGGAGGGAGCACCGGAGTATGAAAAAGGCAAATAGGTAGTGTTTTACTTTATCATTCCTAGGGGATTTAAAATTATCTGGAATGTTAGATTGCAAATACCATACACTTAAGCTGTAATCATTTTCAACTGAAAAAATGCAATGAAATGGATGGGGTTTTAGAGTTACATAGATAGATACATGTATGTATGACGAGTGTCTACATTTCACAATATATAAAGTCAAACTTTGTCTTTTTTTTTTAATTCCATCCTTTTTTCTCTCCACTTTTTAGTACTTTGCTTTATTATTTTCTTTCTGCAGGCTTTTGTTGCCAATATTCCTATAGCATCTGTTTTCTTTTCAATTAACTTCTAATTTTCCCTTTCTATATATCCTCAGACCTTGGCTTTCCAAAGCCTTGTACAAAACTACTCACATTAAAATCAACTGTATTTTTATCACATGAATTTAGCTGGAATTGCAGAAGTATGAAAAAAAGATCAGTGGCTTACTGTTAAACCCTTGTTTTTCAACAGAATTAACAGAGGTGGGATGGGTGTTGTTGGTTTTTTTTGTTGTTTTGATTTTTTTTGTGAGTTTGAGGGTTTTTTGTTTCTATTTTGTTTTTTGTTGTTGTTGTTGTTTTGGTTTGCTTTTGGTCTGTTTTGGTTTTTTTGTTTGGGGTTTTTGTTTTGTTTTGGTTTTGGTTAGTCGGTTTGGGATTTTTCCTCTTTCCTCAGAGAAAGACTTGTAAATAAACTAGAAGTGTGTGTATATTTCTTTTTCTGAATGCTGTAGGGTTGCTTACACAGGTAATTTAATTTTTGAGGATTATTCATGTCAGTATCATTTTATCAAAGGGATACAGAGCAGAAATATGTTTTATGCTATATTCTCATTTACACATGTTGAATGGTTTACCATGATTTTTCAGTACGGCAAAATCCACAAGATCAATCTCAGTGTCACCAAAAAAATATATAAAATTCACAAATTTGTTCTCAGTCAGTTTTTAACCATCACCATGAATTACATCTATGAAAAGAATGTTCCCACAGTTGCACTTCAGAAGTCCAGGGGTTAACTCAGCATCTTAAAACATGTCTCTATGGTCCAGCAGTCTCTTTAACTTCTGTTTATGTAGCATCACTTCCCTAATTGCTTCTGTTCTCCTAATCACAGGTGTCATTTTTTTGGAAAGGGTAGCAGCCTTGTAGATTTATCATCTCTGAATTGTGACTGCAACACCCTAACTACTTGCCAGTCTTCCAGCATCTTTATAGTGAATAGCATCACCTTGTTCATAAAGTTAAGCAGTATCATGTTGTAAAGACATAAATTCAGGCTAAGGGACAGCTAGAAGGAAGGAATACCACAGATCAGCAGAGCAGTCCCCATGTGGCTCAGCCTCTCAACATGGCCAAATTTCTGGCAGTTACCTTACATTAATAGAGCTAAATTAGATTACTGGAATGGAACTGCAACAATAAAAAATGGAAAATATTAGGCTTCAAGAATAGTACTAATTAGCTGTTTTTGCATGGATAGACTGTTTCCCCCCTCCACTTTTTAAAAGCCAAGGGCCTAGAAGTACTTAACAAAGCTGGTCAGGTGTACGTCTGCTGGAACTTGTTGATTTTATATACACACAGGTGCATTTACACACTAAAATTAGCACAGTTGGTTAGAGTATGATGCTAATAACAACAAGGTCGTGGGTTTGATCCCTGTATGGGCAATTCACTTAAGAGTTGTACTTGATGATCCTTGGGGGTCCCTTCCAACTCCAAAATATTCTATGTTCAGTACCTTCTGAACTGAGGTTCTACTCCCTGACTGGGATTGATTGATTTAGCCATTCCTGAACTATCTATATTTAATCATCACACTAATCAATGTTATAATACTGTCTGTGTTGTAAATTATGCAGAATGCAAGCTCTGGAGAGAGTTCAACTTTGATTCTGGAATCTCAATTTCATTGCTGATAATTTTCATTTTAAAACGTTAATCTTAAACTCGACTTTTCCATGCTTTATAAGTGTTCAAGTTCGGATGATACGTTCATTTACCTATGAATTAGTAAGAAAGGAAAAGGCTGAGATTCCCGTGCTCCGTAAGAGCCGCAGCAGGAAGCAGTCATTGCAGGAGACCAGCATTTTTTCATATACGGATGCTGCCCTCTGCTGAACAACTGCTACGCTACAGCTTAATTATCTATCCCGAGTGTTATTCCTCCGAGAAACTCTTCCCAGGTTCACTGGCGGCGAGAAAGGCAAAAGCAGGTTGCTGTCCTGATTCACGGGTTTGCTTGCTCTGAATATCAGCTACAGCGTTTTCCTAGCTGCCCCCCCCGACCGAAGATATGACATCTGAGAGCCTCTTTGCAAGGCTCTAAGAACAAAGCAAGGCACGATTACGTCTCCTGCAGGTTTCTGCAGTTCAAGTGAATTGCTCTTTTCCCCTTTGTTAAAGGGGTTTTGTGATGGGAAGTTTAGTTGCTTGTGTGCAGACACAGACGGCTACTGGCACATGGCTGTTGGATGAACACATGGTACCAGGTTGTTATCAAAACCTCAGATTAAATTGAACTGGCTAATGTGGCTGCCTGAGTTTTGTCCTGACAGGGAAACCTACCCTGTGCCTGCCGGAAGAACCACTACACTGCAGTGACACTGAACAGAGCCTTTCTTACCTTCATCTCAGCCCTGGACTGACAGAAGCAGCTGATCCAAATGTTGACTTCCTTGCTTCTTTCTTTATTTGCATGGAAAGGATCTGCTTGGGTCTAATTCCACTTCTAGTTTTAATTTTTACTCTGTAATCTATCGTCAGTCCATCTTCTTTGGCAACCTACTCCTTTCAGGGTGTCTGTCCAGTTCAGGAGAAAAATAAGCTGAATGGACTTTTCTTTAAGATTAGCACCAGCCACTTGGATTTGTAATTCTGACATTCAAAGATGTCACTGTTCTTGAATTAAGTTTATGCAACATGGTGTTTTAGTCATAGTCTAGAGAGTAAGAATAGAGCTGTGAAAGAATGTAACGCAATGCAATCAACATGCCAAAGAGCCAAAAGAAAGTGTAATTTATGCCAATTTTCACTACCTTGATGGGTAAGCCCAGCAGAATATATTAACAAATGATACTTCTACATGATGCCATCTGCTATAGTTTAATGTATAATTACGCCTTTAGTACTGAATACTAAAGGATGGTTTAAAAACCTATAGAACATATCTCAGAATTAAAGTAATTTCTATTGATCCCAATTATGTGTCATAAAGCTTTTTTGATTTTTTTTTCCTTTGTTAAAGTGTGTGCTGTTTTCATAAAGGAACATTTGATTCTAGTTTGCAGAATTCATACGCAGAAGGGCTCATAGGATAATCAGCCATATTTATCCTGCTGCTGCAATATGTGTTCCTCATATTGGGCAGAAATAAAGCAGGATATTTACTGTATGAGCAGTTATTATTTGTAAAGGTACAAAATTCAGTTTCACATTTTGCGATAAGCACAGAGCAGCCAGCTTTCTCACAGGACTCAGATCTGATTTTGAATCAGCTTGTGCTATTTTAGAGTTTGCCTCAGAGGCCATATGAAGCCTGTCATTTTAAAATGGCATAAAATACGGAGCTTTTTTATTATTTGAGTTCTAAATAAAGCTTGATGGGGTTTAAATCACGGGAAAAATATGTTCTATCATCATTAGAAACAAAACTATTTCTATTTTCCCTTATAGCTTCATGTTATCTAACCGTTGTTGTTTTTATCAAAATTTTTGTTTTCCTTCAATTTAGAAAAGTGTTGAAAAAACAAGTTCTTGAACCTTTCCAAAATAACCAGCACATGCAAAGGATCAGCAGATTCAAAAACATTGAGTGATTGCTTCTAAGATATAAAAGATGTATTTTAAACCTTTCAGCTGTAACTTGGACAAATTATTGTGAACATTTTAGAGTGTTTTCAGTTGCAGTAAATTTTTACCTTTATTGTTTACCTCCAAAGTAAGAAAATAAAGCAATGCATTATAATGTTTTGCTGCCAACTGCATAAAGAAATCCTGGAACCTCAAGTACTCATTGGGCAAAGAAATATATTTGACAATACCTTCCAAATTAAGAAACATGGAGTTGATTGATGAAAAAATAAACAGTACTAGACATGCTACATTAAGACATGGGTGTAAAGATGTTTTTAACAAAGTATTGGAGGAAATCAGAATAAGAAAACTTTTTAGTGTTTTGTTTCAGTGATCAGTTTTTCTTTCAAAAGAATTCTGAGAAAACATGACAGAAATGTTACCCAAAGGTGTGTTTGCTATGGATTTATTCATTGCCTTTTAGCACAGATATTTGTTACCTTGTCTACCCCGGGAAAAAAAACCACAAGAAAAGTTTCTTTTAAATTCCTGGGCAATATATACTAGCATGAAAGTCAAACCAGTTTATACCAGTAGAGGATCTCATCTGGTTTATAGTATCCTCCTGCTTCATTATCTTTCTTCATCAAAATATTTTTCCAAGTAGTACTCTAAGTGAAAGAAAATAGAAATATTGATATATAGGCCTTAGGAAGTAAGTAAACAGAGTCAGTTTTCTGAACAAATGGGTGAAAGGTAGCTGTGAATACACTTCACCTGGAAATCAGAAGACCATTCTCAGTTAAAAGCAAAGCTCATTCTGCAACAGGCTTTCAGTGGGTTTAGTGAGAACAGCCTCAACTAAACCCCTAATTTATGAAGTGAAGAATACAGTATGGTCCTTGCAATCACGCATTCTTGAGAATGAGGAGGTCTCTTCCACTGCTGTGCTCATAGAAATAAGGTATGTGTTTGTGGACAGCAGAGTCAGTATTTCTTAACCACTTCTTTCCAGTGGTTTTCTACATTAACACCCTCCTCTTAGTAGTAGAAGATTAGAACAACCTTCAGGCACCCATGGGTCTTGATACCCAGTCTTAAAACCACAGCCCAGGTTATGGTTTTGAACTGTGATGTATACACCATAGCATCTGACAATGCTTCTCATTACAGAAGTGTTCTTTAATTAAAACTAATTTTGCTCTGAATGCTCACCTCCTGAACATCAACCAGTGGAAAGAGCATATTCCTGAGTGTTGTGTTGAATGGCCTTCCTGTGACCTTGAGATACATCTCCTACTTGCCCTGGATTTTCTGTTTCTCCCTGAATCTTGATAGCACTGTTGAGACCCAGATTTGCATCCTTATCTATCAGCTTTCCTTTCTCATTTTTTAAAATACAAAACCTGCAGGATTATGATCAAACCAACTGTTGAGCTAACTTTGGTTTTGGAAGGTACTGGAAGAGACATCCCCCCATATGATGCAGAATAATCTTGTGCCCCATAACCAGATCAGCTGTAAAACCTTGATCTGGATATTCTTTTCCTTCTGTGGCACATTTTACAGTGGCTGCAAGTTCTACTGTATTTATAATGTATCTCTTTTTCCCCATCTGCATTCTAGCAGATTTGAACAGGCCTAAAGGTCACTCTGCATGTAGCCACAGTAGCTTTTTAAAACCCTGTGAATGCTAATCCAGTTCTGAACTGCTTTGCATTTGCATATTTGCTTAATCAGAAGTGTGTAAGGTCAGCACAGGAGCTTCATTAGGATATTCATAGCTAAAATTGCTCTCCTCATCACTTCTCTTAGTGTTCAGCCCAGCTCTGCATAGGTTGCAAACCTCCCTCATGCCCCTGCTGGCAGTGACAGAGGGGATAAAAACAGATCCAGAAATAAGTGGGAAGGCTGAAACCCTCCAACAAGTAAGGGGTCAGAGAGAGCTTGTATATGCCAACCATGTTTTAGGCTGTGCTATTTTAGCTATTGAGACAATCAAAACAAAATCTGTTTGGGAAAGCAGAAGGACAAAGCAAAGATAAAGAAGCTAAGAGACTGGAAGCAAGCTGTTTTCAAGAAAACTTGATTGTTAAATATCAAGGGTGGAAGAGTGCAATGGTTCTGGTTCTAGGTTCAAATTTATCCCATGGAATATTCCTTCCAAGGAGGCAGTATTCTTCAGAAATCTGCAGCACTGTCTAATAACTGAGTGACTCCCACTTGTGCAGCTGTTCTATTGAACATACCAGTGTCTCTGACGAGGCAGGGAAACCACAACCTCTGCTCACCTTTCCTTTTAGTATGTCAGTGGGTCTTTAGGAAGAGATAGTGTCCTTATCTATCTCTCATCTTTCACGTTCATCTGCTGCCCTACTAAGGATTTTCATCTCACTGAGATCATCATTTAGTCCACATTCCTCACCCATTGCAAACATCCATTTCTTCTTTCCTCAGCTGCTTTTACTCTGATTTCTTCTACCAGTCACGGATACAAATCCTCACTGTATAACTATTTCATAAAATAGATGAGAATTTAGAGGTGGGGAGAGAAAATTATAACAAATATATTAAGGGAGACAGGTACATGACTATTTTAGAAAACTTAAAACTTATGAATGTCAGAAAGTTGCGTTGCAATATATGGCAGACAAATGTTTGACCTTTTGCACCTCTGCCTACCATACTGGAGCCAGGCATCCTTCGTGTTCATTTGGATATAAATATAATGGCCAGACTTCACGAACGAAGATCTGTGGAAGGTCTTTGTACGCCTTCCAGCCTGCGCATTGGATTTATTTTAGGTGGGACACAGTGCGCGCAGAACTGAGCCCACCCTTTAATCCTGAGGTTCATCTGCCGGGGCCAAGCGAGCTTGGACAGTGGCAGCGAGGTCCTCAGGACGTAGGTGGATTGCCTTACAGGGCTAACGGGCTCCGCCTGCCCGGGGAGTTTCCCCGACCGGGAATCGAACCCGGGCCTCGGCAGTTACAGTGCCGTGTCCTTAACCACTAGACCACCAGGGGCTCCCTCATATTATTATTATTATCATTTGGATAGCAGGATGCAAAATGCCCTTGTGTAATACTTCCCAGACTCGCTTCACTTTTAACTACACACATTGAGTTCTATAACGTGATGCATAACGGAAAAACTCTATTTCAGTCCAAGTGCATGTAGTATCAGACAAACACCCCATTCCAAAATTTTTCCCTACTGTGTGAACAGACAACCCATTTTTTTGTGACAACTTAAGAGTTACAGTAGAGATAGTTAAGGTTTTCAACTTTACATTTCAGAATGAATAGGAGCTCCAGGGATTACAGCTACTGCCCACTGGGGATAACTGCAAAGGCTATTTCATGAAGATGTTTGAATACTGTATCCTCAAAGAATGAAGATGTTAATAGAAGCTTTCTATTCAAATTTTAAGGGGATGTTACAGTCACTGTAGAGGCAATATAAGAAAACTTGTAATTCCGAGAGTACAAAGCCCATTAAGAGAGTTGAGAGGAATTACAAAACATACATGCAGAAAAACTGAACATCTGCTAAGGACGAGATGGCTTTTTAAATGGAAAGTGGAGTAATGCTAACAGATGGCCCACAGGACAATAAAAAAAGTAGAAGTTAATTCCAAACATTGTCTTACAGGATGAGATTCTTGTGTTCATTACATAATATTTTGGTAAGATTTATTTTTCAAGATTTTTTTGAAAATTTATTACTGTATCTCTGACATTGTCATGTCTTTCTCTCTTGCTTGCTATTTACCCTTCTGCTAAAGCTTTATGTTTCACTGGTTCGAGCTTTGCCTATGTTTCAGTGAGATTCCATTGACTGTGGAAATTTTGGTGAAAAAGTGATTAAAGCCTGCAGAATTTAGCTCAATTTGAAAATAACTGTAATGGGTTTTCCCCATTCAAGTTCATTAAAGTACTGTTTTTAACAATAAAAGACTCCAGATCTATCTTCACTGAGATCATGGTTTGCTTGCCCCATACTAGTCCCCATCCTCTACCTTGTACCCTGTGCCAGCACAAACTGAAGAACTGTGATGCACTAGGTCAGGGAACCGGAGCAGCTGGGGCATAAAACTTTTGGCAGAAATTGTCTTTCAGCTTGAACTGTCACTCAGCTGCGCAGTTGATGCTGCTAGCTCGGCTGAGGGGACGGTGAAGGATGTGGCTGCAGGAAAAAGAGGCTTACCGGCTACTTTCTCATGCAACAGTATCCCCTTAAATGAATGTCCCATTAAAGCCTCAAGTGAAGCTAGAAGCAGTTGTAATAGGAATAAGCAAATGGTTCAAGGCTGGCACATCACTAGAGACCGGTCATAAGTAGAACTAATACATCTCTATTTTAGCCCAAACCATCTCTTTTGTCAGAGCCTAAACCTGGAAGCAATCTGTTTTCTTAACAACATTTGAAGTGACACATAATAGGAAAAAAACCATCATTCTTGAGAGATTTTTGCCCTTGAAAATATTTGGGCCGAAGCGTTTGCAATCTTGTGTGATTTTGAACATCATTGTACTCTGACCACTTTTGTAATTTAACCTTGAATTTGAACAGGCAACTATGAGCTGTGTATAGATAGAGCCTTGTCACTATCTGAGCACTGCCTCCCACCTGTGAATAGGGGCATCTGGCCAATGGGGGAGACAGGATGAGTTGTTTTTCATACAACAGTGTCTAGATTTATAAACCTTTAGTTTGTGATAGATATGTTAGTTTTTCATGATGAATAAACAAAGAAAATTTTTTCGCTTTGTTTCTTTGGCTGTAGAAACATATTCCTAACATGCAATTCAGGGATCTCCAATGATCCACAAGACATGATGAAACATTGCAAAAAAATGCATATATGCACAATTAAGTAAGCAAACAGAAAAAATATTAAATTCTACTGTTAGTTCAAAATTTTCTATAGTTTTCTTTAGATGAAAAACACTCTAGTTTCACTTACACAAGATGGTCCTTAGACTATTTCAGAAGAAATGTGGGCTTCTCTATTGAAGAACATGGGCAATACTGCAATGAGCTGCTTGTATAATAAAGGATTTTCAGAACACTTTAGTTTAATGGTAATAGAGCTTACAACAGCTAAGGATCTGGCAACTCACGAAGTATTCTGTCTGTCTAGAGCTCAGCAAGGAAAAGAATTCTGAAATAGAAATCTTTTGATCTTAAAATGACAAGATCTGAATAGTAAAACCCCCTCTCATAAGAAACACAGGCTGTAATTATGGCACATCTATTATTTAAAATGTTCTTGAAAATTCACATAGAAGCTGTTCAAAACAAAGTAAAGCGTTAGGTCATGAAGTGGTCTGTAACACTGGGAAATTTATTCTTTTTAAATAAATTTCTGTCTTCTTTACTCAACATTTGCTTGCAGTAGTTGCCAAGCAATATATAAAATGTTTGGTCCAAATGAGTTGATTCTTTCCCTGTAAAAATAGATTCTAATTTATTCTATTTTGTTTTAAAGAAGACCCTGTGCATGCATTCACAAAGTGTTTGATGAGGCTCAGGTCTTTCACTTCCTATACAGCCTCCTCCCTGGACAGCTGAGCTGTATTTGTGCCTGATGGCCGGCAAATCTGGCAGAGTCACTGCTAACATGTTAGCCACAGCTATTATAAACAAAATTCTGCAATGTTACTGTCTCACAGCAGGCATCAAATAACCTAGGAAAATGAGTGAGCTGGAGCTTAGTCATATTTGATAATTAATGTGTGATGGTTTCCAACCAAAATTAATTTAGTGATGGAGTAAAACATATGGAATAATGCTTAAGCTTACATCAAAGGCAAATATTGAATACATTAGGATACATTATCTCTACTCTTTCTGGAGTACATTATGTTCTGTTAAGATGTGATGTTCTGAATTTCTGCCTGGGCTTCTCAGAGAATTTGTGTGATGGCTCACAAATGTGTTCCCCAGTGTGTGCCCTTCTCTCTAGCACTCTTCCAATTCAACTATCATTTTTTTCTTTCAGATGAAGCATTAACACTCATTATCTGTCAGTGGAATAAAAAAAAAAAAAAGAAAAGAAAACAAAATCTTTAAGACCCAATAACCTTCTTTTTTTCAGACGAAACATCTTTCCTGGGTGACACTTCTGAAGTTATTAGTAGGAAAAGCCTTCAAAGAAAATGGGTATCAAGCCTGAAACATTACATAATGCTGAGTTGAAAGACAAAGTGTTTTCTGGAATTTTAATTTTTTTAAGCAGCTGCCTTTAAGTGAATACAGTCATCACTGTTATAAAATATTCAAAACCTCATACATATCAAACAGAGACACAGTTACTAGGGCAAACAATCTCACATATCCGTTAAACAAACACTTGGAATTTTTCCTGAGCCCACTCTGGGTCTTTACAATGCCTCTAGTTTTAATTGATTTTTGCCTGGTATCCATTTGTTCTCTATTTTATGGTAATTTTCAACTTTCCAGGGACCTGCTAGCTTTGTGGAGGAGCAGGTCAGCATGTACTCATGGGAGCCAGAGATTAAAAGACTTCTCCATGTTAGGTCATTAACCATTCCACTTGCTGTACCATAGCTCATTTTCCCATTCCTAATTGATCACTTCATTGATCAGACATAATGGAGATGGCTTAGTAACCTAAGCTTAGCTTTGAAACACAGTAGAGACTGCAATTACCTGAAAATCTTCAAGGGTGCCTGCAATTTTTAGACAGTTGGAAGCTCAGTTAATCAAAGATTCTGGCTAACGGAAAGGAGGGAGAAGAGCTGTTTCAGCTGGGTTCCCTAAGGCCAGGACTTTCAAGAGAAATCTGGAGAGAGAACAGAAATGTGCGTATAAAGTTTTCTGAGCAAAAGTCTTGTCAGGTACCAGTGCATGTTGAAAGGAGATACAGAAGCCTCTGTCCTGAAGATACGTTGGCATAATGGCACCTGCTGACCGGTGCAACAAAAACACCTTCTGAGCCATCCCCAGTAATAGGGGTTGTTGCACCCAGGAGTTTGAATGGTTCACAAAAGGCTATTCTGCCCCCTGTGATCAGCTTCTTTCCTCTGCTCACCCCTGTATCTCTTAACATGTACCATCTGCCTTGTAGGGTTTTGGAGGGTAGAGGGGCTATGGGGTGTTTGCTATGTGGGCAGCTGAGGAGACCCAAGATGGCACAGGGCTGGGGCAGCTTACTTAGCCAGTCTTCTCCTATAGACACCTGTGTGAGCTGGGAATTCAGTCACCACACTGTGCATGTATGCAGACGTGTTCATGTGTGCAGACACTGCCAGGACCTCAAGTGTTTTCCTCTTGGAATCCCTTACAGGGCAATAGATTTCAGGGATGCAGACAGTCTCAAACTGATCACATGCGGTGCCTAACTGGAACTGAGGCAGTGATCAGGACTGAGATAACACGCTGTCAGGCTGCCCTTCTTTACCCTTCATCCCTTAAAGATGCCTCTCTTTCCAGTTTAGATAAACACGACATTAAAATCTGAAGTCTTTACTATTTCCTCTGGTATTGCAAATCCTGCCAAATAATGTGTTCTTCTGTACTTGCTAATTATGGCCCTACTGTCAGTTAATATGCATCATGCTGCAGGTCATCATCTACTCTCAAGACTAGTTTTCAGTGGTGTGCACATTGTGGTATAGAGGATAAGATATTTCCCTTTGAAGGCAGTTTATGAATCTTATCAGGCTTCTTCATGATGAAAGGCACTATAGATATATAAGAGATCAAAGCTGTGTAAAGATCAGTGGTATTTGTTTGCATGAGGTTTCTCTTTCTGTTCCTTCTGAGGATTTTGAGCTTCAAAGTTTCAGCTTTAAAGAAACTCAAAACCCGAAAGAAAACCCTAGCAAAAGCCACCATGATAGAGATGGTTTGAGGTCAGGCCAGCCAAGGGCCACAGGATTCCAACACGGACTCAAAAAGCTCTTCTCCAGCATTCTCTATCTGCCAGCAAAAAAAAAAAAAAGCTGGTGCACAGAAAATTTTTGGTTTTTCTAAATGACAGTGAGGGTCCAGAGCAGTAAGTTTTGGAGAGAAAGAATGCCACTTAACAACCTAGAGGGAAAAACCAGCTTAAATCAAAACATAAGTGTTTCTATTGTGACTTGTCAGTCTGCTAGCAAAATCATTATAAATTGTGAATAACAGTAGCAATTGGCCTAAAAAAATCAGATTAATTTATTATACAATTTGTGGTATATTTTTTAAGATTTACTTTATTTTTTACTTCAATGTTTTAACATGGAGAATTTCAATGTATGCTTCTGCAGATATATATAGGAATTGGGAAGAGAAATCCAGTACATTCACTGAAAAGTGTTGGTTCCAAACAATACTGGTTTTGCCTGCATTGTATTTACATATCAGATTAGCGTTTGGCATCGAGCAAGGCATCTCTGGTATCTGTTTGAGCTTTTATTTTTCGACAGGATCACTGCAGTAAATTTTCTTTACTTCATAGTGAGTTCTCATACATTATATCAAAATAAACCTGTGACCCATAAGAACAGATTTCTATAGCAGAGCTACACTATGGTCACACAGAACCTACAAACATATTACATAATGTAGCAAGACAAAATTAAAAAAGAAAAAAAGCCAGATAACACTGTGTGCCCAACACAACTCTCACTGTAAGCATCAAAAATCCACACATCTAAAACTTCTCTTTTTTTTCCTCCTTTTTAAAGAAAAAAAAGTATCTAAGTGAAAGAAGTAATAAAGAGCTGCTATGGATCTACATATCCCTCTTTAGGACAGCAGAGTATGAAAACAATGAAGCAGACTCAGATATATGAGTGGATCCCAGACTTTTTCCATATCATCTCCACAGTACTCTTCAGGTAAGGCATACCAAATAGTAAATAAGCTGTGTAACCAAGCAGAGTAGAGAACAATAACCTGTTCAGTACACTTTATCAATATGAAGTCATAGTCCAACAGCCAAAGGGAAGATGGGAATCAGGAATTGAGTTTAATCAGTGGCTGTTGCTTGCAAGAACTCCAGAGGTCTTACAGAAGAGACAAATGCATATCAAGTCCAGTGATGCACGATAAAAATAAGTTCAGTCTTGTGGTGAAAATGTTTCTTTTAGGGGAGAATGCAGGAAATGTTTCTGTACTGGAAAAATCCAACCAACCGTGAAAGTAAATGTTCTCATTCTGAGTTATTTATTTTTTTGTTAGGAAGAGCAAAGCAGGAAACATTAAATTTGAAATAGGTCTTCAGGTCCCAGCAGGCTATCCTGGGGCATATCCAACACAGAAGGCATCCCTCTCCACTGTTGAAGCTGTCCACCCTTTATGTTAATTATTCTTGAACTTTACCCTTTGCTATCCCAAGTGAATATCTTGGCCACAAAATTGTTGTATCAGCTCTTCAGTTTTTTTTCACTTTCTCTCCAGTGTAATAATTATTGTGTTATTTACATTGAATGAACAGCTTCATCGGGAGCTAATGAGGCAGATGCTGCTCCTGCATGTTCCTCAACCATACATATGCAATAGACAAACTTTGGGAACTATGGCCTGGGAAACTTTCCTGTGACTTGGTGCGTTGGGCTGCAGAGTGGATGGCACCAATTGCTTAAACTCTTTGGAGCAAGTGGCTGCTGCACCTCCTCCCTTAGGAGAGGAAAGCTTATGCTGGCAGGTGAGTGTGGGCTAGCTATAGGGAGAGCTAGAAGTCAAAGAGGAAGAACTGTGCCCAAACCCAAACTGTTCACTGTTAACCATCTCCTTCCTGCTCTGATGATGATCAGAGTAACACCTGAGATCTAGAGGAGAGTAGGATCTCCAGTTGTCAGGCTGATGAATAACTGAACTGATTATCTCAAAGCTTGAATTAATACCAAAATGTATTTCATAGAAACAAGTGTTCAATCAAATAAAACTGATAAATTTTGGACATGGAGGATTAAAAATTACACTTTCTGCATAACAGTCTACAAGCGCTGATTTGTTCCCTTCCAAAATCCCAGGATTAGTCCCCAAATATGCTTCACTAAAGTTTCTGCAAATAGCTTTATTTAGACATGAAAGGAAAAATAACTTGTTCACTCCATTCTACGTTTCTAGTGCTCAGCATCCATGGAATGGATTGCTTATGGGGAGATAATGTCTTTTTTTGTGCCTTCCAAAGTCTCTGAAGAATGTCTTTCTGGTTAATAGGTTGATTTAAACTGTATATGCTCCAGAATATAAATATGATTATTTATCATACTTCCCCAAGATAATGACAGTAAAGAAGACAAGGTTGAAATTCTTTATGATTTCCTCTCTCCCACAGCTAGGGATGTTCAGCACACAATACACAGATGGTGCGCCACATAAAGGATCATATTAGCTGTTAAACGTTTTTTCTTCCCATTAACTAATTAAACAATATGTCCCCACTATTAAAGAAATAGACAAATTGCAGAAAACTTCTGTCAGCTTAATCCTGATTGCTAAAATAGGCCATTTGCCCAGATGGGATTGTTTTCTGGCCTATCAGGTTTGAAACGCCTAGAAATTCGGCGACCACTCTTGCAATGTTGATTTAGCTCTTCATCCTTTATTGCGTTTCAGGCATGTAACTCTCTGGAGATTTTTGAATGACAGCCTAAATATTGAAGGCTACTCTGTTCTGTATGTTAGGTGACCTGCATTTTCTAAAACGATGAGCTCTGGCTTAAGTCAGCAGGTGCCATAGGTGACAAAAGAAACAGCAAAAGCCCCTGAGACTTTTTTGGCAGAGTAGGCAGTAGACCAACTTAAACAAGCATTTCCAGTTTGTCTTCATTTGCAACCTTCTACATCAAAGACACTGTTAACTGACTTTGGGGTTGGTGGTGCTGTGGAGGCTCTCTCAGTAAGCACAAGAATGGCAGAGCAGCCTGCCCATCACTCTTTCTTGCACAGCCATTTGCCGTACTTTTTCATCACTGTTCTTTTCCTACTTCTCTTTTTGTTTCTAAGCAACATATTAGTATGGAGGGAGATTGTGGATTATTAAGCATTAGCCTACAAGCTAATTTTAAGAACATACATAGCCTCCATTATTCCTATAACTAAATGTCACTAAAAAGTTGGAGGAAAATGAGTAGAAATGAAACACAGAGATCAGTTGAAGAGCAACTTGAATCAACTTGAAACTCACTGTGGCTATCCTACATTAGCCATTTCGAATAGCAGTGTTGCAAACCTCCCCTTCAGTGTAACTTTTTGCACAGGAAAAGTTGATGATGAAAATAAACTTCTTCCATGTTTTGTTCTTATACTCCCTTCATGCAGATAGAGTAAGAAGATTATTAAATAAAAGAAAGCAATTAGGAAGCCACTGACCCATCAGCTTTTTTGTGCCAGTATCTACTTCTAGTATTTAACACTTAAAACTCTATTTTTTTGTGTCTATTGTCTGGTGTTGTTTTTTGCCTAATTTTATTTGCTCAGCTTCAATAACCACATACACTACGGTATCTTGCTGCTACTGGTGTATCCTCTATTTCTTCTGTGTTTTGTTGCAGTTTCCAGTAACTCTTCGCCAAATATTTTTCTAAAAAGAAAAAATGAACCATCACAAAACCAGCAGAAATGTTCAAGTGAAGAGAGCTTCACAGTGTAATAATAAATATCCAAGATCTCTCATGTTTTTCATGTCAACTGAGACTTGATTTACTCCTACATTATGTTTCACTCTTCTTCACAAGCCCTTATCTAGAGAAAATCTACTTCTAGCCAAAAGCAACGAATAAAGCTTGGAATATGATGATCTATGAATTCCTCTATCTTTGAAGCATGTTTCATGTTCAGTCTCATAGTCAACATGGATTTATTTCACCACTCTGTACTTGCCCTCTAAGTTATTCTATTTTAAATATTTCTGTCTGTATATTTCACTGTGCTAGGATTTTTTGAAGAGCATCATCTGCTATATCCATATAACTGGGAACCTCCAGATTTAATTTGCTTTATGTGTCATAGGGGATTTTTTTTAATAATGCAGTTACACTGATCCAATGGCTAAGCATTACCCAAAGGGACAGTTCTCTTCTGCCAAGACCTGCCACTTCCCTACCCTCAGAGCTCTAAAGCACTAGGAAACCAACCATTTTACTTCCGAGTTTCTCCTGAACTGTGTTCACATGCAGTCACTGTGCTGACGGGAGGCAAGCAAGGGTAGGACAGCTCTCTTCAGAGGCAGCCAGCAGGTCAGATCAGATGCCTTGTACAATTCCAGGGACAGGCAATCATTTTAGTACAGTGCAAGCCACCCTCTGACCAGTCCTGTCTTTCTCCACTGACTGTGCAAGGAACTTTAGATGACTGATTTAGGTGAGTTATTTAATCCAGATAAAGACAGATGACCCAAATCCCACCTTAGAAACTAAAAGTAAGTAATCTTAAGGACATCATGCAATTTGCATTTATTTAGTTCACTTTAGTACTTGACCAGTTTTAATGACACTGCTATTTGTTAAACTTGGTAACTCAGCATTAATATGCCTAAATGTAAGAAATACAGGTATCACCATTCTCACAAAACTAACAGAAATACGAAAATAGTATGATTTTTCATGTGTATATGATGGCAGTATTCACCACAATCTATTTAATGTTGAATTACAAGCATCAAGCTCTGGAAAAGATGTCACCTATTACACTTCAATTGTTTTAAAGATACTATTTTAGTGTCATGTTTCATAGGAAAACCATACTTCCCTATTATTCATCTGACACTTAAAGCTTTTTTTTATATTCTTTCCTAGGAATAAAAGACTTAATCACAAAAGACAGGTTTTAAAAGGACTTTATTAAATCTGACAACCGACTAACTGGACTGTGTGCAATTAATAAGAAAATCTGACAATTGAGCAACAATGTTGTTCACTGATAGCACTTTTTTTATTTCTGCATTTTTACAGATCTTCAGTTCTTCAAATACAACATTTGAGTAAGACATTATTCTTTCTAGTTTACACCCACACTTCATGAGATTACTGCAGTGTGGAAAATGTCACATGGCTTCCCCTGGTAGAAGAGCCACAGAAATGACTGAAACCCACAGAAAAACTAGCCCTGCCCATACACCTTCTTAGATGAAAGTATTTGTGTAGGATAAGACTGGGTGTCTCCCTATTTTATACCTCTTTTCACTTACTATTTCAGGTGATATACAAATACAGAAGAGATTTTTATACAAAAAATCAAATGGACTATTGTGGGATCCAATTAAAAAAATTAGTATAATACTGAGAAAACAGTGCACTTTGTAGATACTTCTTCTGATGCTCTGCAGAGGAGCTCAGTAGGTCACTACTTGCATATCGGGTCTTTTAAACTTTACCTTCGGACATAGAAAAATATTTTAGATACTTCCTCTGTTGCAAATTTAAATATCTTCTTTATTTTTGAATAGTGCACTGTATGTTTTATTTTCAGGCCCAGTTACAATTGACTTGATGCTTATATTACTAATAGGTCATGTACAAGTCACTGAAAGTACTATCTTTTGTTTCCTAGAGATCTAAATATCATAAAATTCTTCTTGAAATGCAGGATGGGATAGGAGTTTACTGAGATTATGTCCATATATTTACTAATGAAGATCAGTTTTTTCTGTAAACCTTAATAAAAGTCTTTCTTCAAGCTGAATCCAACTTATCTTGGAGGGTTCATTTTCTCACAAATCAACTATGGCTAACTTGCTCAAATGTGCAGTATAAATTGTTTGGCTTTGTTGTTGTTTTTTTTAATTCCCTTACTGCCAGATGTTAACTGGCATCCCCAGGTTCAGTGAACTCAGTCAGTAACTTGCTCAATCTGAATCTTCTTTGTTTTCCAGAGGGGACACCTCTGTTACTTCCACTCCCGTTCTTGCTGAAAGAGGCATCTCCAAATGGCTCTGAGTCTTTCATTTGGATTTAAGTAAGTTTTCCCATTCAACAGTGGACTCACTATTTTTAGGAATTGCTGGAAAGATTGACTGCATCTTAGTTTGGAATTCTTTCATCTATAAAAGAGATTTAAAAATAAAATCAGTTAACTGCTAATAAAGAGCAAATAAAGTAGCACCATAAACCCCAGGCTTATTCCACAAAATAAGCTGTGTGAGCTAAAGAAGAGGTAAAACAAAATTTCAAAATAACAGAACATTAAGACTTTCCCTCTGATTACATTGGTTCAATTGGCAAAGTGAAAAAACCATGAAAGGACCCACAACACTTACCCCTTCTAAAGCACCACGCTGGGGTGACTGATTTGGATTGCTTGCCTGAAGGATTCACTATTGTTATATGAACTATGACACACACACACACACACACATTTAAATTGTTTCTGTTTGGAGGAAAATAACCTCCATAGAACCTTCCTTTTGGAGGAAAATAACCTCCAGAATATTTGACTGCGGTGCCTTTTTCTACACTTGTTATGGATGAAAGATCCAATAGGTCTGTTCAAGGATTTTAAAACAAGGGTTAAAGAGAAATACTGGTCAGCTTTAGGTTTATCCCACCACATGGACACAGGTGACAAAACAAAGTCTCATTCAAAAGTATATTCATAAGATTCATAATGATATATAGGACCAAGCTTTTCTTTCACTATTGTTAACATGCTGTGAAAGAGGAAATGTATCTATACAACATCTATGGTATTTATAATTTATATTTATGCTAAGCATTTTATCACCAATGTCTGATTCAACAGTCCTGGAAGGCCAGAATTGAAAATTCTTTTATATGAAAGTCACTTCTATTTGAAGATAATACTCACATCTGGTGAATTTCCTTCTTCCAAGATTTTTACATATGTTTTTACATATAATATATTTTTAAAGGATAGGCATGGAAAAACCAAATCAGTGAAACTCCTATTACACAAACAGCAGGATGTACAGGGGAAGTTCTGGGCTGCTATTTTTAGGAAGCTCTACAGAATCTATGACATTCACGCAGAGAGGACAGGATGTGGTATGCAAGTACTGGATGCAATGACCTCTTGTAGACCAAATGCTGTTTTAGGCAGTATGTCCCACAGAGAGGTTCCAGGAAACCTAGATATTCCAAAGAGCCACGCACGCATCTTCTCTAATATGCCTATGTTTTCTGTGCTATGGGTCATCAGTATTTTTACAAGCATCTTTGGGCCATTTTCTGTTCCAGTCCTTGTGTATAAATAACTCTCACAAAGAACTGGTATTCTTTAGAGAAATGCTGCTGGAACGCAATTATTCCAGTTACAGTTGATACAGAGAATGAAAGAATTTACGAAGACATTACCAATCCTTTACTAAGACAATAGCTATCTATGATGGTTGAAAACATTTTAGAGCTATATTTTTTGTTTAATAATGCCTGGGTATTGTTAATCAAATAAAAATATGTGTTATATAAAGTAGAAGAAAAATTCCGAGCCAAATTATCCCTTTTGCTTTATCCTGATTTTGTTCTTAAATAAAAACTATTTTGCTCTCTGTTTTATATTTCGTTCTGATCAGATAGCTGTTTTGATTAATTATTTGGTTTTGGTTTTTAAAAATCTTGGCAATCACCTGCAATTGTTCCTAAACTAACATTTTTGCTTCTTATTTAAAACTGAGAAGCTCTCATAGACAGTTAATGTTTCCAAGAATAGTAAACACCAGTATCAGAACCGACACAGGGAAACAGCCCAAATTACATTAAACAATTGCTGACCATTAAATACAAGTATTTACAGTAGTAAATGTTTTAGGAGCATTGGCTTAGCTGTTTTTTCCAGTCCTCTGTAATTAAGTTACCCCAGTTCACTGATGTTCAGAAAGTATTAAATTTACTAGACTTTTTTTGCTTCCTAAAGAGTGATTCAAGTCTTCTGCTCTTTCATTCCTCTCTAAGTATTCTCTGGGTGTTGTAGTGCAGGAATGGTCTGATACTAATCTGACATAAAATGCTGTAGTTCTATTGGTAAAAACATTTTATGCCAGCTAACGATCTGGTACAATGTGGATTTTTTTGGCTGTTTCTAAATTCAAACTTTTAAATTTCTTTTAGGATAAAATTTAAATGACGCACTCATAAGTGAACATCTCTGTTACTTGACTAAAGACAAAAAAAATCAAAGGGAAACTAAAAGCAATTCTATAAAGCCTCCAAAAAGATGATGGATGGAGGAGCCATTCAGAAAACTACAATGATTCCTCACTCTCACCTTATAATTATTAACATGACAGACTCTAACTCTCAAATGCAAAAAGCAAGCTTGACTGGGCAATAAAACTCTATAGCTCTGTTCTGAAAGAAAAAAGGTAAAAACTTAGAAAGCACTAAAACACTGCTAGGAGCTGCAGATTTAAGAATATTAGACATCTTCTTCTCCTCTCAGAACACTAATTTATGTTCTGCAGGTAAAAGCAACACATTTCCTAGAAAAGAATTTTTTCCTTAACACGTGGACCAAATCTGAAATATTCAGTATCTTTCTTTTGCTTTTAAGACTCCCTGAGAAATTTCCTCAGCCTTGTCTTCCCAGATTTTGATGCTTATTGGTAAAACCACTTTGTAAGTGATTTCAGACCTGAAGTCTCATTTACCACTTCCTCTCCTGCCTGCCCTTTTCCACAAGGTCCCTCTGCACAAAAATAGTTTTCCATTTGCAATTCACAACTTTGACCATGCGGACACAGTTGTCCACAAATCTTCTTCCTTTGTGATTCCTGGGCAGTTAGCTATTTCAACAAATCATACTGCCAAGCTGATCACCACTGTGCATTGTCTTCTCAGTGTAATGCTTTAGGTTGTCAGCTCTTTCTCAGCACAACACTTTAGGCTGTCAGCTCTTTAAGAAGGACATTATCTGCAGTGACTGGCATGGGCCTCATTAATACATGACTTCACAGTATGTCTAAACAGGGCCAATTTCTTCCCAATACAAATGTCACAGCTGCTAACTCTTACTAGAAGTTTTCATTTCTATACCAGTTAAAAGATACTGCACCTGATTATTTCTCTCCACAAGTTTCTGAGTTCTCACTAGTAACACATTACACAAATTAATTAGTACTGGTCACAGACTTCTGTTTTCCCCATTTCCCTCTCCTCCTAGCAAGAAAGTTAGGACAGTATTTCCATGGGGCTTTGATCTGGTCTTCTAAGGTATCTTTCCCTGTCTCTTCTGTTCCATGAATATCAGCTTTTGAGTTCCTTCCTTCATTTCCACACTTGTGCTTGTTGGTCTCCTGAATGTACTTCCAAATCCCAATCACTGTCTTGCCTGTCCTCAGAGCTCCTCCAAAGCTCACTTACAACATTGCCTAAAACGATGGAGAAAGCTTTGAAAAAGAACTGTTCTCTGATGTAACAGAACTGGTGTATACACACATAAATAACCACGGAAATTGCATCCCAAAGTTCCTGTCCCTTCTCTCCCAGTGACAACATCTGCCTGCTTACAAACCATTCTAAGAATACATTTTAGGCTGTAACTTCTTAATAGATGGACTTCAGAGTTTTTTTACAACCTAAATGTTTCCGATCCTTCCAGTCAGAGACTTATAGCTCAGTCTTCTGGGCTTTGAATGGCCAAACTCTATTTAATATATATATGACAAAAATATATATATATATGCACACACACAGAGTCATATATAATGTATTTAGGACTAAATTTGGCCTCCAAACTAAGTCATGCTGGCCCTGTGGTTACTCTTGCGTGCATTTAGTTGACAGTATCATACTAGGCCCATTGCAGCTTCAGAGGATCCTCGTAGTGAAAGCAAAATTTGTTCACTAAACATGTAAATTAGTCCTTCAACAAACTGGGCTTACCAGGGTCCAGTCCCCCTGTAGTGTGGTGAGCTTCTTGTGAAGATGATGGATCACCCTTATGTTCTATTAATATTGCACACCTTGAGGTGCAAGAATTAGGACCTTGTCTTTACCTGCTTTAACTCTCAGGGTACAAGTATACTTCTTGACCAGGGAAATGCTGCAATTAGGAATCTGTGTCTTGCTTTGCTTTTTCTTTTCAGTAGGCTTGCCATTCAGGAGGTCTCTTCTCCCCTTCCCTCCCCTCCTGGAAATCTTCTCTTGTATTTCCTCCAGATTTCACAATATACATACACATCAGTGGTCTCAAATCAAAAGGTATTAATTTAATTACAAGAGGTAATGTGCTATGTATTAACTACTGGAATGTTTTGAAATAATTCACTGAAATGGCTGACTCTTTATTATTGTCAGCCACACTGACACTGGGGTACTTGGTTCAACTGTGATAATGTCTTCAATTAATAGTGCAGTAAACCAAGCGCTAAAAGCTGAATGTATTTTACCTCTTTCTGCTGCCTTCAGTATCACAGGCCACTCTCTCAGCTGCTGCTTCTGAACCCAGTGGTACATGAACGATTTGTAACACATTTCTTAACATTCCAGCATGCTGCATTCCTGCAGGCAACTCTCTGAAGTGAATTTCACTCAAGTGAATTTTATTTTTTTGTCACAGATATTGCAAAGCCCTGATGCTGTTTTTTCTTGCCAAATAAATTACAGTAACTGTTCTACCTCTGTCAGGCTTCTTTCTAAAAGGGTATCATCTACCTTACTGCATTAAATAATCTGTAATAGCTACAGATCAGTGTTATTTTCTTATCTTAACCTAATGATCCTGCCTCAGATGGCAAAAATATGGGGCCCTAAAAGCATCATCCGTTTAATAATCTCTTTTTAATGTACATCGTTGACAGAATGTCACACAAAAATTGGGATAGCACTATTACTGAGAGCACTTACATGGCCGTTCATATTAAAATGAACGGAAGAGGGGCTAAAAGAGTCTATTTGAATCCAAGAATGAAAGTTTTACGAAGAAATGTTCTCTGTAATGTCTGACATTCATAATAGGCCAACCCAGATTCTAGGAATTATTAGTTTCCTATTTTAGTACTTGTATCAGTAAGAACTGCTTACATTAGCTTCCAAGTGAAATGAGGTTAGATGCCCTGAACTGGGATATCAACTGGCAGCAGAATACAGTATGTGCATGCCCTCTGTTCTCAGCCATCTTCCATTTCACAAGGCTCGAAGATGAGGCAGGCTGCCCTCGATTTAAAAGCACCAGTGAGGATTGTTCTTGCCACCTTTTCCCAAATCTTAAAATGACTGCTGTTGCCCTTGTTAGCAAATGATTACCAAGGGCCACATACAGAAATAGCAAGTTATTTGTAGAAAACAGCAAGTGGTGAGCCCTTACAGCACTGAAGAGCAGAGCAGCCAGCCTGCCAGCTGAAGGTGATTTGCCTTTTCTCAGTGTAAATGGGGCACTCACTGCAGGTCACTCTGTGCCGGTCTGCCTGCTGACCTCTGAAATAAGCATGGAAAATACAGCCCTGGTTCACATTCTTAGATCTTGCCCTTCATTGGCAAAGGCATCATGAATGCCTGGATTATACAGAACTACAGGTCTATTTAAAAAGTCCCTGAGAGGGTCAATCCTGGCAGCATACATCCTAAAATTTAACTGCTTTACACTGTACTGTCACAGTACACTGTTCACCACCAGTTTGCTGATTCCAGTGTTTCAGGTGTGCATAGAGAAAACCAGCAGCAGAATTTTGTTAAACTGTCTAGAGAAGTCAGGAGCTCATACTGGCCCCCTGTCTCATGGAGGCTTACACATATGCTTAAGCATGTGCAGTGTTGAGCACTCTCTTTGAAATCAGAGGGTTATTTACAGTGCCTAACATTAAACAAACACATATTTTTCCACAATTTTATCTCTATAAATCCTCTGTAAGTGTCCTGCATGCCCTGCACTGTTTTAAAGAAAACTAACACGAAAATAACCTAAGTGAACTTTACAGGGAGAGAGGACCATCGCTGTTTACAATGAAGCTGTCACAGTTCCCAAACCATTATAAATATGTAGTAGCCTCCCATGGCTACTCCACATTCTGTCTCAAATTACTGGTGGACTACCGAAAGCTGTCAAGTCACAAGGGTCAGGCTACCTGTTTTCCAATTATTGGGCAACACGAAGAGATAAAACACTTGAAATACTTTCCTCATGTTACTTTTCCAACTGTGCGGCAGAGAAGTTATTCATAAACAAATGTATTTCCCAACTGGGAAGAGGATTGGTCTACATCACAAACGTGTTTTACTACTCTTGCTTTGTTTGGTTTAATTTCTCTGCAAACGTGACTTAGACCCCAAAGTGGGAGGAAGATGCTCTTCCAGTAGAAAGGCCTAAAGAAAGCAACAGTTTGACTAGATTATTTTGAAGTTAAAAAAAAATAAGGTTATTATGATCAATGGGAGAGACAGCTTTTAATTTATATAAATAGAGAAAGTCATTTTGTAAACTGGAATCTGAAAAAGAAAGTAACTCCTTAGATTCAGAGATACAGGAGTGTCCTTTTAAGTTTTATACATTTCCATGTTGGTATTTCTGAAATAAAATGTCAAGGAATTAAATTTTTGTAGTATATGATATGTCAAAGCACAGGCTTTCATGCCATGCAGAAAAATTGAGAGTAGAATACTTTTGATATCACTGAGGAATGTGCCATTTATTTCTGCAGAATCTTACTTTCAAATCTGGGTGCCTGGAAAGGACATCCACATGATTAGTCTATTATAGTGTATTAGTCATTGCCCCCTTAGTCACCCTGGGCAATTTGAAAAATTAATCTTGAAATAATTTTAAATTTAAAGTAGTTAAATATCCAAATGTATAAAGCTAGCTGGTTAATAGACCCAAAATCTCAGGATGAGTGTCCCAACCCAATAAGCTCTTCTGTGCTGTAATTCAGATTTCTGAATTAAATTCAAAACACGAATTGACTGCAAGCAGGCAGTTCCTGAAAAGGGCAATCTGAGTAATTCTTTTCCTCTATATGTCCAGGAATTCATTATATGTATCATCCACAAGCAAGATCCAAGGCTGGGAAAAGGGCCAGCACACACCCAAAACTCTTCAGTGAAGCCTAAGCCTCAACACCCTGGCTGGGGCTGAATTCCATGCCGGAAACCTGTCAGAGCCAGTGTGACACCCAGAGGCAGGCAGGGACAGCTGGATGCCTCCAGGCAAGCAGAGCAGCTGGGGTCTCTCCCTAGAGAGGGGTAAGACAAGCATGGCCACACCACCACCACTTAATGTACAGGAAGATGTCATGGGACCAAGATGTAGCATGAATAATTGGCATCCATCAGAGGAGCTTCGATTCAGATTTTAATTGTAGATGTACAGTTTACAGTTATATGTGGTCAAGAAGTGGATCAACACACTCATCCACTTCGGGTGATGTGGGACTGCTCCACAGAGGCATTTTGGACCATGGTTTTGTTTTCTCTAGCTTCTTAGCATGTTGGTGGCAGCTAACAGCTCCTACAGCTCAAAAGAGTGTCCTCAAGACACCTACAGTTACAGTCTTCCCGTATTCTTGAAATACTCACTTACAGCTGTCCCTATTTATAAAGCAGATGTAGCAGCTTTCCAGTAGGAAAATTATGATCTTAATCCTTGAATAAGCATTCTGCCTTATCAAGAATACAGTGAAGTTCATTGGTTTCTTTCTTTTCTCATCTTGGATAAAATACTAGCAAAACATATGTGTGGGGGCAAGGCTTCTCCAAACCAAACTAACTAGGCAATATAAGCAGTACAGAAAACTCCAGCATAAACAGGAAGTGCTAACTTACACTAGTACTCCTTCTTCTTTTAAGAGCTTGGACAAGTATTGAGGAAATAAAAGAACATTAAAAAAATGGGCAGATTTGATTTATATAGAAATATGTGATCATGAAACAGCAAGGAGAAGATAAATGTTTGTTATGCAATCAGACATAAGCATGATAGGGAATAGAGACTTCATTAATAACGCTTATGTGAGAATTAAATACAACAATAATTAAAACCAAATAACAACAAAAAAAAATCTAGGAATGACTCTAGGATGACAGTTATTTTAGGAGATATGCTGTTTTCATGGCAACATTTGTTCATATATGAAATAGCATAAGAATTTCAGCCACTGAAATATGCCTATGTTTAGTAGAGATTTTTATAAATCTTAGTACTATTTACAGATGCCAAACCCAGTAATTTTTGAACAGTATGTCTCCACATTCTCATCTTCTGTTTTAAATTAATCCATTCTTAAAGCCGATACTGCTTTGTATTTATACTGCACCTATGACTATACTTGCCCAAAATTATATAAAATATCTCTCAAAATAAGCAGGGGGATGTTATTTTATACCTAAAATGGTGATTTAGAGGTAAGATTTCCTCTAGAGAAGAGCAGCCCGCTTAGGAAATGTCCTTACCAACAAAGCCAAGGCAAGAATATATTCTCTCAAATATATACTGCTATTAATTGTTTTAGACATCTCTTTGCAGCCATGCAATAGTTTTAGACTCTTAATATTTTAATGGTTAAGATCAATGGAAAACAAGATATTTCATTAGGAAACACCATAAAAATGATAAACTAATATTTTATAACTATATTAGTCATGAATTGCTAAGCAATTCTTCTCACTATTTTTTTAGCTTGTCATGGAACAGATGTGGAAGCAACAATCAGAATCTCACAAACCTACATATGAATCATCTGAGCCCTTTTCCTGTGGGACAAGGAATGCTTTTACTTGTGAGGAAATGAAACCTAATTTAATGAGGGCATGAAGAGCAAAAGGGCTTTTAAAGTGTAATTTCTCTTGTTTGTTAATTGTTGTAAATTTCAGTCTACAGGGCTGGGGGCATTGCTTTGTTTTTAAAAGAAGGTTCATAATCACTGACAGTCAAAAAAAAAAGAAAGAAAGAACACCAGACATTCAAAGGTATGTTTAAGTATCTGTCAAGTATTCTATAGCTGTGAGCTTAATTAAGAACAAGTGTTTACAGCTCAACCATAACTTCTAGAAAATTCTAGAAAACTTCTAGAAAACAGTGTCACCTGCTCTAGGTGACCGTGTCTTGGCAAGGGGTTTGGACTAGATGATCTCCAGAGGTCCCTTCCAACCTTAACTATTCTGTGATTCTGTGAAACTAACATTTTTCCAAGCACTAAAAGGTGTAGTGGATCATAAAACTTGTAGAATGGGTAAATAAAATAAGAAAGGTTTCATTCTTGGAAACTTCCATGAAAATACTTGTTTAGTTCAAATGTAACAACAGAGGTTTTAAGATAACTTGGAGTATTTTACCTTTAACATTTTTTATTGACTGAAACACCATTTACCCTTTAACTGAAAATTTAAAACTTCATTGAACATTTTATATAGAGAATCTTGAAATAAGATGTTTTAAGTACTATTCAACTTTTTAAAAAAATTTAAATTATAAATTGGCCAAACCCAATCTTTTCTACAAAATTTATTTCAATACTGCTATGTTTTGCATCAGAAAAAAGTCATCCCACTGCATCAGGAGTGGGCAGCTACAGGGTTCTGAGGCTGCAAGCTCAAAACCTGTAAGATAATGCCATGGAAGGTGGTGCCATTTTGTTTCAAGCCAGATGTCAATTATTAAGCTTGTGTTTAACACGGCACATGTCCTTCTGTGCTGTAAAGTGCCTCAGAGAGGAAGCCTGTGGGTGTGTCTGGATGAGTCTTGGGTTCAGATCAGGATGCTCCTTGGAAGCAAATTTCCCAGTTGTCCATGTTTACTGGACATGAGTTTGTGTACTGCTGAACAGTCTCAAAATGCATGACTCGGGCATCTTTAGGGTCACACAAAACTGAATAAGCCTTCTAGGAGTGCATATAACATAGTCCAACTGCAAAAAGGCATTCAGGACATGGGACAAGGTCAGTGTCAGTCCAAATTTTGAAATTCCTGGAATGGTTGGAGATGTCAGATCCTCGGTCTGCTAACGCTATACTGCCCCAGTGCTGCTGGTCAATGATACCTGCTAATATAGACAGAGCTTCTATGTTCAGGGATAATCAAAGGTAGACTGATAAATATATTTAAATGTATTTTCCTAACAGATTGCAGCAAGTGAGTTAAAAAAGTCTGACTATTACTGATAGCTGGTTATTTTTTTCAAGACATACAATATAAAACTACATAACCACCATCTTCTAGGTTCTTAAAAAGAAAATTTCTCTTTTCCACCATTGAAAAACAGAACTTAAACCATTATCAAACCAAGTCCTCACTGAACCATCACTTCTCCATTTCAGAATAAGAGCTGAGTGGAATTTAGTAGGGTTTATTACTTAACCAGCCTGTCCTCAGATTACAACTGCGGCAACTGCAGTCAGGGGATATTAACAACCCAACCTGAGACAGTGTAAAATCTTTTATGTTCCTTACCAAGACATAAGGATCAGTTACTTACTATCACCCCTGGGTTTTGACGCTAGCATAAAAAGCAGCAGACTGCAAAGCTCCGGGGAACCACCTTTAACAATAAAACCTGTTAAGAGCTGGAAGTATGCATTGTCACAGCACTGTTTTAAGAACCAATAAACCAAAAAGATTAAATAAAAATTTTGTATCACCAAAGCTGGTGCACCACCTCAGTGCCCGGAACAGATCTTAGCAACGATTTGCTTCTATGGCAAACACAGGATGTCTCAGAAGGTATAAGGACAAGGCATTCTGAACTGTGGCTTCAGTTTCATGCTACAACACAAACTGCTGAGCAATCGCGACACTGCTA
Organism: Pachyramphus minor; assembly: GCA_013397135.1. Taxonomy (NCBI): domain Eukaryota; kingdom Metazoa; phylum Chordata; class Aves; order Passeriformes; family Tyrannidae; genus Pachyramphus; species Pachyramphus minor. The sequence goes on from VYXB01000536.1 coordinate 63,869, forward strand.
ACACAGATTAATTACAGCAATTATAACACATCAAGGAAGTATTGTTCCACTTTGCTCCTGTCGTTTCATCTCTGACTTTGCAAGCGATAACAAGATAATTTAAATATTCACAAAGCTCAGGATAATATATATTTTCATCAACCACTCACTGCCCTGTCAATAATCCATGCCCATAGGGAACACAGCCCCCAACACAAAAAGCCCGAGCATTTTGGCAACGGTAACCATTGAAACCATGGCCTCTACCTAGGGGCAACACCGTTTCCCACTGCTTGTCTGAAGGCCGAGGTGGTTCTCAGACGACCAAGCCCCTCCATGCGCCAGGGTCAGACGGGCCGGGCCGCGGGCGCTGCTGTTCCGGCCGGCCCCACCAGGTGGCGCTGCGGGGCAGCCGCGGCGCCCCGGCCCCGCCCCGCGGGAGCCGCCGGGAGCGGCGGTAGGAGCACACCGAGCCAGAAACCAACCGGGACCGGAGCGCTGCACCGCCTTCCGGATTTAGTTCTGCCCTCCCACGTGTGCGGGACACGCTCACCACCGCTTCCTGCGGGCACCCGGGACGCTCTGAAGCGATTCCCGGCGGGTGGCACAAGGATCAGGACCATTCAGCGACACCGACTGCACATCCCACTGTTTCGCACCGGAGCGTGGCCGGCATGTGCGGTGTTCAAAGCACAAAAAGCAATGCGCGTGCCTTGCACTGCACTTCTCCAAACTCAGGGACCAGCTCTGCTCTCCTTCTCCTGTACAACAAGCCCAAGCCCTGGGGTACATGAACATCAGCTGCGGGCTGGTGAGCCACGAATGGAACTGCCCAATAGCTCTCCTGGCCAAAGCACTTCTGCTTCAAGATCTATCTCCTCGTAGTGGGATTTCTGCCAGTCCATCACATCTGATTTTCCACTCTGCCTTCTGTATTTTACTCCTTCAGATGACTTGAGGCATTAAATACTTAAAAATTCAGTATTACTTGACTTAGAGGTCCCCTTCAAACTCTGCAAGTGACAGCCCTTTTTTCACTAAGATCCCACCAAGACGGTCACAGGGACAGAACTGACAATGGATTTGAGAAATCACTGGGGTTGAGAGTACTCCTATGTGCAACAAAAGCAGCTTTCTTGTTTGCTAAATGAAACAGCTGAACTGCTTACAATCAGAATGTTATTGTCCTTAATAATTTAATAGCAAAGGAAACAATTTAGTATCAAGAGATTGTATTAGCTGCCAATAATGTTATCAATATTGCCAGATGAAGCTGCTGCTTAGCAGGACCAGGTCACTAACTAGCAGGTCCCAAGGGCAGCTCATTGCCGCTAAAGTGAACAGGCTGGGCAGAACCTCTTCTTCTCTATCCAGCTGCCAAAGCTTTAGTTATTAAGTTCAACCAGATTGCTGGCATCATAATGAGTCAGGTCTCCCCTCAGGTCACATAGAGTATAGCACACTGAGAGGTTAAAGTCTACCTTAAGTTAATAGCTTTCAAACTTTGGTATCTAATAACAGGTTTGAAATTGTGACTTGAAATTCTACAGGTGTTGGGAACTTCGTATACTACAGAGCCAGTGAATTCACAGCACTCAACCACACTGAAGACTCAAGACATTTTATTCAGGTGAATCCCTAAGACCTTCCTTTTAAAATGTTTAACAGAAATGAAAAAGCTCATTTGCAAATGTTCAGCTTAGTGCAAAATCTACAGTCTCTTCCATGGTCTGAACAGTTTATGTGGAAAGAAACTTTATTTCACTCAGTGATAACTTCAGTTTCTCAAAAATAAAACTTTATTTTTTTGTGGCTATCTAATAATCATTAGACACAACATATGCATCAATAGTCTCAAAAATCAGTAACTGCCTGTACATCTGTGATCTCTGCTTACATGATAAGAATTAAGAATTTTTCAAAAGTATCAGAATGTGCCCTGAAATAGGAAAACACATCAAGTAAAAACATCTTAAAGTGAGCGTATGTTTAGGAGTCCAGAACTAATGACATACCAGGCAGCTTATAACCTTTATTTAATATTGACTGTTCAGGAAGATGACATTTAAGCATATGAATACTGCCAGTGTTTGCTCCTGAGCGTTGTGTTAAAGCAGCAGGCAAACAGTGTCAACAACAACAAAAAATCAAAGATTACTTATTCTATAATTACATTTCTAATGCTAATGAACCTCTTTGGTCAGAATATAACATGCTTCTACTTTTGAACCTCTAGCAATTTTAAACATACATATTTTTGATTTTAACAGATACACAGTAAAACGGGAAAAAGAAACATGGAAATAGGAAACTTACAAATTGCTAATTTTTGATTCTGGAATAATGAGTAGCACTATTGTATATGCTTCCTTTCTGCAATGGATATTTAGAAGTCCATAATGAATGCAATAAATATGTCAGTGGAGAGCAGAGAGAGCTGTTCCAAATCATCTCTTGACAGAAATTTACTTCCTTCAGCACCTGTAATTCTCACCTTGCACAACAGTGAAACATAAGCACTCCACAATAGAAACCAATAACAATAGACATTTGCAAGAGCCCCTTAAAACAGTTTCCTCTTTTCAACACTAGCACAACACAGAATATAATAAGGTGCAGCTTTCTGGCTAGGAACACTCGACAGTTCTCTAAAATGCCTGCAGTGCGCTTCTGACTCAAGAGCCACTGCTGTCAAGTAGCCAGAAGCCCCATCAGACTCAGGTATGTCCTGGGGCTCAGCCATCTCAAGCTTATGTTGGTGTTCCCCATCAGGCACTCTCAAGAAAAGCAGCCTCACAGGAAAAACAGTAACATGGGTCTAGGCCAGTACTGCTCAGAGAAGTAAAATTTCAGCTTACTGAGAAAGAGCTAACATACATTGCAGACTAGGGTCAAATTCTGCTGTCCTTCAGCAGGACCAGAAACACTCTGACAGAACAAAAATTAAGAACCAGCAATACAGTGTGAAATCAATCCTTTTGACTGATACGACTGACAAGAAACTGAGTGAACTGTTTTTGTTCAGCATGCAGAGAGTAAGCACAAACCCGTATTCCCACTCTTCTTCCCCCTTCTCTGACATTCCACCACAGCCTTACACGGAGGCTTTCAGTTTCAGAATGTGTTGTAGCTGCCTCCTGTGTCCTGCTATGCTTTTTTGGCATTCTGCCTTCCTTTACTGGCTCCTACTGAGAATTGGCATTGAAAGCTAAGGAATAAAGGATTGTATGATTCAAATTGTGAGCTACAGGATACATCAGCAGAGTAGACAAGAAATGAGAAATTGAATTAAGGTATTAATGAGAACAGTATTGAGATGAAGTAATATATTTTTCCTGTCTCTTTATATATTCTTTGCTGAATATAAAAATAATTTGCCATGTACAATAAAGGAAGTCTATTCATTCCTAGTCCTAAAGAGGATGTAAGCAGCTCTGCCAAACCTATAGCTGCAGGGGACTCTCAAGTCATGGCTCATTATTAGGGGCAAACAAGAATGTTCCCATGAACTTTAGTGTTCACAGTCAACACTGTGAAACACTGGAACATAATGAATTTACTAAAGATAGCCGTAGCCTCTTGGGATGTACAGATGCTTCCTGAGTTTGTCTTGACATGGCATGTCATGGACCACCGTTATATTGCACATGATACTCAATCTTCTGTCCCCTTGCCCCTTCTAGAAAGCAAGCTGGTTTCCTTTCAGTTTTTCTTATGTCCCCTGTATCCTGATGCAAAAAATAGAACTTGCACAAATAAACAGATTGCTCTAAAGATAGGATTCAGGGGGTAGCCTTCAATTCAATAAGCAAAGGATATAGAAAGTTTCCAGCTACTATTTTAGTCTCTAAATTAGAACACTGGCTCTTTTGTGAAGTGGCTGAGACATCTGTGCAAATACATATAAAGCAGGACAAAACTGTTCCTCCCCCAAAATTGTCTCCTCCTAAAACATCCCATTTTTTGCAGATCCAGGAACGCCTTCCCTGTATGCACACATTCTGGTTAATCATTCGAAATGTAGTGAATGAAAGTATAACTCTTAGATCAAAGTACTACAGAGATTCCATCCCAAGATGCATTACCCAAGTTAAAATATGGTAGTTGAGAGGTTCATACTCACACTGTGCACACCCAGAGCCTTCCAGATGGCAAAACTCAGCAATCCAACTCCGCACCATGCATACAGTGAGCCCCACCCTAGGGCTCGTAAGGCCAGTGATGAACCACTCTCTGGTAACGCACCTGTGGCAGTAATGCCCTAGAACCAAAAATAAAGTGATCAAGACAGTGAACAATAACTGAGGAAAAAAAAAAGAACTAAAAAAGTTAACCAGTGATTTAAACTTTTTCCTGACTTGCCAGTTGTACGAGTGTGGCCACCAGACCCAAAGAGCCAAGCAAGGGGCTAGATGAGCTGCCTTCCTTCCAGGAGCAGGTTTTGTGGCTGCCACTGCCAGCTGGAGATGATTTTAATTGCCCAGAAATACTGAAGTCAGCTGTTTCATGGGCACAAGAATCCAACACTCAGTTATCTCACTAGTCAAAATACAGAACTGAATAAAAACCAGTCACAAGCCCTTATGCCAGTGACATAATCATTATACACGACTGATTTTGCTACTTTTTTGTTGGGGGTAACTGTTGGCCTGTAGGTCGTTATTTGCACTTCTGAAATAGCACATGAGGAAACTAGAGGAACCTGATCAGCTTTCAGCTAGACATAGAGAGGGTCTACCAGTAGCCCAGGGACTGATTTCCAGGGGCTATAACTCTGAAGAATATCTAGAAACTGCTTAGGAAAATTTTGTAAAGAGCAAACGGCAACACTGAACCCAGCCCCCTGCAGAGATCACCAAGAAGCAACACAGAAAATGCTCTGTAGTCTCTACACTTCTCATTTTTGTCAGAAACAAGAGTAGGTGGTTTTAAACTCTTGTTAAGATACTGCTGCACAAAAGCCTGCCATGAGACTTGTCCTGAAAACACAAAACACTGTGACTTGGAAAAGCCACTTCAGGCCAAGAAGAATGGAGCCTCCCTCAGCCATGATGGGCTCCCAAACACAATGAAACCTTCCCTGTCACAGAACATAGATGCACACTGCAGCTTCCAAAGGCATAACCACACACTGGCTGACATCAATCAAAGGTGCACCTTATGTTTATTGTTAGCCAGCCGTGCCCATCTCGCAATGTCCTCTTGGTACAGAAGAGCTTCAATCTGTGTAGCCCACAAGAGCAGTCACACAGACATAATTCTCTTGCTCATACTGGTAACTGTCATTAAGAGGATTTTTTTTCCTCCCAAAGAATCACTGTCCAATTCTTCACATGGAAACACAGATTTCAGATGGTAATTGTTAAAGATGGGCATATACAGTCCTTACAAAAGTTAACAGTCCTGCTTACTTATTTACTGGGTATCTTGGAGTAAAAACATAATTATTGCTCAGAGGTTAACATATACAAGACTGCAAGCATACAACTATATTCAGTAAAGTATTTAATTTATAGACTAAAATACTGAAAAGCATTATTAAAAATTAACTTTTGGAAGCATCAAAACAATTTCCTCCAAACGTGAAGGAATTGCACTTTTTTATTCATTATAAAAAGTGGGGGGAAAAAAATCTTTTGTATACTTTGTTTGAAAAGACTTAACTTTTTTAACAGTTTTTATATGGTTCTTTCTTCTTTGATACAACTAGGTACAATATTTGGTGTCTACCACTATGGCCAGTCAAATAGCATTAGTAGTTTTCCTCCTCTTGGCTTTGTACTTATTGAAATGGTAAAATGATCCTCCAACAGTCCTCAGCATTTAACATTTTCCCCTAGGATTTAGCTGTAGGCACAGGTACCCAAGGACAAACACGCACTTGAGAAGGGCACAAGTTGATGTATCTTGACCCTTATTTATTCCGACTTGGACAACCCAAAGTGGAAGCTGTTAAGAAAAACAATGCTCTGTAAGTGTATACACACACAAACAGCAAAGATCTCTAGTGAGATCTCCATTGTAATACCAGGTCCTATTATTTCCTTATCACAGATAATGAACTATTATAACTCTTTCAGTAGAGACTGCTTTGAGTAGATTTGAAATGGCGATGATTATTTTTTACATTTTTCCTGCTTCCATAGTCTAACCACACATAACATGCAGAAAAAAAAATCTCCCATTTGGAAGATGGGAAATGAATGGACAAAAATATCCTCTACACAGAATCTTTAAATAGGAGTCATTATCTGTGAAAATTGCTGGCAAAAGCCACACAAATACTATTTAAATGCTTGATTGTCCCAGAAAAAATAGTGGTAAATGGAAATAATCTATCTGGTTTTACTGACAGCAGTTAAACAGGGTTCAGTCACAGGCTGATTCCTCAGAGTACTGAAGTACACAGGTAAGGGTTTCTGTAAACGGGACAGTTTAAAGCATGAATAAAGCTAATTAATGAAATGCTAAAATATTTAAAAGGACAACAGTAGCACAGGAGAAAAAAATATCACCAACAAAAGAACATTTTTAGGAGAACTGCGTTTTACTCACAAACCCGTTGTTCTGTGTCCAGATTGTTTTGTCATTACTGCTTCTGTAATTTTTTAACATTCTTTAATTAAAAAGATATGCTTTTAAACAATACTCAAGTCTTTCCAAACACCAGGCTGGGAAAATACAGGGCCAAATTAGCTGATTTGTTTTCCAAATATACACTCCTTTCTTTGGTTTTTTGCTTGGTGTGGGGAGGGGAGGATTGTTTGGTTCTGTTGAGGGTTTTGTTTGTTTTTTCTTTTTCTTTTGTCCTGCAAGATAAAAGTAGGAAGTGGGAGAAGACACAGGTCTCGATCCTGTAACTCTCCCCTTGTGCATAGTGTGTCTAAACGGAAGTAGTGCCTAAAATAAAGTGTGCTCAATTGTTTCAGTTGATTGTATTCAGTGTGTTCACTGTTTTGTATGACCTAATCCATTGTAAAATTAAACACCTGGATAAATGCTGGTAAAACTGGACACTTGTCACAATGAGGCTACTGCAGCTGAGCATTTCATTTTAACAGCCTCCTCCCCAGTAATTTCTTAACTGAAGATCTCTGTAGTTGTTCATCACTAAACAGTTTCAAGTCAATTTGGGCACCAGTCCTATAAATGCTTACATTTACTTTAATTCACTACCATGGAGGAGGTACAGTAGGTGCAATTTCAGCTTTATCTACTGCCAGTAACACTGAGACTACTTCACAAGTCTCATACCATTGCTTCCTGGAAGTCTGAATGCAGTCATGAAGCCATGATGCTGTGATGCTACAGGTTCCCCTCTTAATTGCTATGGTTTTTTGTCCCATAAAACTATTTCAATCTGTCACAGGCTGCATTACGTTTGCTTCTTATTTCTACCTGAATTGCATGCCACTGACAGAAAAAATGGCACAAGCCAGAAAAGATGCTGAAAGAATACGTCTCATATTTCTTCCCAAACATTGAGCAACAATATTTATTCTTTCAAACCTTCGCACAAGTTTGTGACAGCACAGTCACTGCAGTCATGCAGTGCAGTGGAAAATTCATTTGGACTAAAACTAATGCAAAAAATAAGAAAACCCCATAGAATTAACAAGGATGATCTCACCAACCCAGTAGCACAAGTACTGGTGCCTTTACAGGGACAAGAATAGCCATTCAGAAATTAAGGGTGGGTAGAATTAATTCTTTCAACACCAGTGCTGGCTGATGTTGGCTCAAAATACTTGTCAAGCTATGTCCTCACCTTAACATGAATAAAAATAGTACTTGGGCATTGAATATCTAAGAAGGATGCAATCCTCTGTAGTTATTCACAGTTGTTTTTGTTATTATACACGAGTTATTATTAAAAGTTATTAGCAGTTACTAAGCAGTAACTAACTATAAATTTAAGTCAGAATGCTCCTGCAAAATCTCACTGGTACCTCAGAGAGCCTCGACAGACAGTTAAAGCCATTCTCAACGTCTAGCCTTCCCTTCCCTTTCACTTACATGCACCTTGACAAAAAAAGTATCTTTCTACATTTTGCAATATTTGAGGGGCCCAGGAATCGGAGATTTTTGCTAGCAAACTATAGTAATTCATTTGCACAGATAGTAGCAAATACAGTTTTCCTCAAAAATTGAAATGGTGCTCTCCTAGTTACAGGGGCCAGGACCAGTTTATCACTATGTGGTATAACCCAAACTGTGTATTCTACAGCCTCTATGTAATTTCTGACAGGCTGTTAATAAATGGATTGTTTGCAGCAGGTGCCCAGGGCACACCTGACACCTCAGGCTACAAGCTGGGTGTTAAAGAACTCGTCCAGGCAGAGGAGTGTTTCTTTGTCTTCACACTGATGACTCAGCTGTGGTAACTCCCCTCAAGGAAGAATTAGCACCTTCAAACCCAGCCTGAGGGGTCATCTCTGCTAAAGGGACATACTGGACTTGCTAATAGGCAGCTGCAAGAACCTAGACCATCAAAGATTCTAAAAATATCCCATGACTCAGAGTTAAATCACCCATTGAGAAACCCCCACCCTGGGGGAGATACTGGGCATTCCCATCTGAACCTAAGCATGTATAATTTTGAGGGTTTGGGACTTCTGGTACCACTTGCTGGATCCAGAGAAAGACCAGGACTTCAACAGGACTGTGACTGCCACTCTTGATGAGACTGCCATCGTCATCCTGACCAAGAGGTTTCCTTTCCTTTTACTTCGCCCCTAATGGGGCCACGTGGTGCTCAGCACAGGGGCTAACAAGCACTGTTCTGTTCTTGTCCCAGGGTGCTGGGTTATACATCTGTCTCTGTGGGTTAAAACCAGTTTTCTCTGTATCACTGTATTTATTCTAATCTTTTTAGTAAATTGTAACTCTGACTTGTAATCTCTCTTGAGTTGGGTTCATTTCCCCTGCCAGTTTACTTTTAAAACTGCAAACGTACATATCACTTGATGCCATTTCCAGTAAATGTATTCTTAGATGTCAATGCAATGTCACCCTGGGTAAATTTCACAGTGGTAACAGGACAGCTCAGACACCCAAAACCAAGTGCAAGCTGGAAAAAATGCAGCGCTCAAGAGAAAGGAAGTTTGTTTTTTTTTTTAAAAAGATGTTTAAAAAACAAAGAGAAAATTTCCCTATTGTATTGTGTTTCCATAGCTTGTGAAATAACTTTTCACAAAGTTTTCTGCCTATTTCAAAAAAGAAAGTCATGTTTATTGTTTCCGTAAAGGCAAGGGCTGAGTTATGCCAGAGCAGGCTACAGAGGATGGCAAATGAAGGATCTCATGCTCTTTGACCACAAAGGGAGATAATGGATGATCAGATACAAAGGTTCTCATAGAACATGCCATGGAAGAATCCTTTTTCTCTTGCTATGCATTGAATTAACTTGATATGTTATTGAATTAACATTTTAAAACTAAACATGTGTAATACATGTTGCATTTTAAGAGTTTGGTGGAGAGAAGACTGATCAATTTTAAGGGCCTATTTTTGAGACTTTCAGCAGCAACAAAGCATTAGCGAGGAAAAAAATATCCTTCAATTAAATGTGCTATGTTTCAGATTAACATGCTGTAATTGGTAGATTTACTGTGCAGTGTTTTTCTTCAGAATGCACAAGTGGATCCTGCCAGTAACTGCACAAGATCAGATTAATTTTGGCCATCAGATCTCGTAGAACCAAACCACTACTCATTCTCATCTGTCACTTTACACATTGGGATGGAAGAGATCTTAAATTTTGACTACATGATTCCACTTAATTATTCCATAGCTTACAGGCTTTCTACCTACTCATTCCAATCCTTACTGCAGTTACCTTGCTTCCAGATTCAGTGTAGTACTATGGCACTGTATGGTAATCTGAATCACTTAGGTGATACAGGCTCATGCCTGAAGTGTGTTCACATCACAGAATCAAAACAAACCATAAATTATATTCCATTATATAGCACTAGTATCATTCCAGCAAACAGTGTGTTATGTATCTCAGCTACTCTCATGTACTAAAGTATTTAGCAGTGCCAACTCTGAACTAATTTTTAAGTTAATCCTACCCCTACTCACTTCAATTAAGTCTAGTGCTCTTACCACCAACTTTGCTAAACTCCACACATATCACCATATCTATAAAGCATCTGATGCATTATTTCCTGTATATCACTACTGGAAAACAGCTCAAAAAGTACAAACCTTACTGAACCAGTCTGGGTTCTTCTTTTTTGTCATGGCAAGCGTGGTGCCAAAACCTGCTATCATTCCTGCCGTAGCAACAGTACCTAGAAAAATTCCACCTGCCAAAAAAAGTTGAAGAAATAAAAATCAATATTTTGTTACTTAAAGGAAACTAAAAAACCCCAAAAAACTGTTTAGAAAATAAATCTTGGAAAATTAAGACCCGTCAGCACACGTTGAAGGGAAAGGTCCTGTTATCTACACTTTTTACGTTAACTCAATATGGCAAAATAGCAAGAAAAAAGAATTTTTTCTATGAAATAGAGCATTTTGAAAATAATGGCATGTGTATGTATTTTCAAGCCACACATACAAAATAATAATTCAAATCCCAGGATGCTTTTTTACAGTACTTTTACATTTTTCTCTCACTCCAGAGACAGCTTATTAAAATTGACTTGTTCTATGGCTACACCTCACCCTTCCCCAAAAGGAAGATAAATTATTTGTTGCATCACTTGTTATTTCAAATAGTCACCTGAAAATCCACCTGTACTTCTTAAGACCTTTACATAAGCAGCGTTTATTCTTGAGCTTTCTTCATTTTATGTTCTAATGCTATTTGAAAAAAAAAAAAAAAAAAGAAAATTAGAGTAGCAGAAGCTTTCCCAAGACAGAAAGCATTCCTTGCTTTTCCATTCATTCAGTGTTTCCAAAGTCACCTGGGGTACCTTGATCCCTTCTAGCTCTTGCACCAAAGGTACATGTAGCCATACCTGCCCACTTTTAAGAAAAAGGGTTGCAAAGAGCTAGTGAACTGTAGAAACTCATCTGATTCATATTAAAATCTAAACATTTCAGAGTATTACATGTTCTTCCTTTGCAAGTATTGATACCCACCCTTTTTTCCCTTTCCTAGTACCAGTTAATTAAAAAATGGTCTGAATAGGAAGTAAGAAGCAAAACACAGTTACATTAGGTCTCACTTTAAAAAAAGTATTTATCCCATTATTGTGATGAACAATTTTCCTGTACCCATGTCAATGAAATCTATCAAGTACTTCTTCTGCCTGGGAGCATAAAGGCCTTGCATGCTGGCTGAATTTTGCATGTCTATCGCGTTTTATATTTCCAGGTCTAGTAACCACCATTTCCCCGATTTCAGAAATAATAACTGGTCTTAAATCAACTTCTCCCCAAAGAGTAGCGCCGTGAATGGCCTCCTTGGGAGGGGCGGAAAAGCACTGCAAGGGGTAGGCAAAGAGCGTGGCAACAGAGAGCGGGGCCTCGCCATAAGCATCCTCAGAGAGACCCTTGTATCTGCGGGGCAGTACATCCATCCAGCCGCCCGGGCTGTCCCGGCCGGCGGCGCTGGAACGGGGCCACCTGAGCTCCGACCTCCGCTCTGCCAGGAGGCGCGGGCAGCCCGAGCAGACACCGGAGCTGCCGGGATAAGCATAAATATACATATATATAATAACAGAATGATAATATCGTATCATGCCGCACAGCGCCACCAGCCCGCCGCAGATGCTCCCAGTGCCCCGCGCCTCCCGCAGGTGCGTCCGGCTGCGGAGACTCTGGCTCTGCCCTCGCCGCGGCTCTCTCGGCTGGAATCCAGCCCGCAACACCGGCTTGTTCCCTTAGGGAATCAGCAGCGCTGCCTGTAGCCCGCACGAGCCGCCTCTTCCCCGAGGGCACCCCGGCAGCACTGGGAGCGGACCCCCGCCCGCCCGGCGGCACTCACAGCCCCCGCAGGGCTGAGCTCCCTCGAAGGAAGGAGGCGGCTCCGCTCAGCGCCCCGTCCCGCATCCCGCCCGGACGTGCCCCCCGGCACCCGGGAGGGTGACTGAGGGGTGACAGGCACCACCGCCACTGACGGCAGGGGAGAGGGCGGGCGGTGCTACAGGGGCTTCCTCGCTTGCCTCGCCCAAGGTCATTCCTTCTCCTCGAGGACAGGAGAGTGGGGCAAGACCTCGGTCTGCGGCAAGGGCAGCACGGCCGGGGGAGGTCGCAGGGCTGCCGCAGCCGCTGCTGCTCGTCCCTGACCCGTGCAGGGAGAGCAGAGGAAGGGAGGAGAGGAGGGCTGTCTGCACCTTTGATTAAGAAGAGCTTGTCCTGTGACGCCGCAGGGCTCCCGGCGCCCCGGGGCAGGGACAGCCCACGCCCGGGGTCCAGCGGCGCTACGGCCGCGGTGCCCTCATGGGCGGCCCCCGCGGCAGCCGCCCCCATGGCCCAGGGTGCAGGAGGAGGAGGGGGCTGCGGACTGCGACCCGGAAGGAAATGGAGATGGGCTGGGACACGCAGCCGCTTTTCCTCCTTCTCCTCCTCATCCTCTTCCTACTCCTGCTCGGCCGCGCAGTCGGGCGGGGGCACTTGCGGCGCCGAGTCTCCGGCCTTGGTTGCCGGCCCCTCGGTAGGGACCTGTCGGTGGGGGCGCGCTCAGCGTCCCCGAGAGGCCAAATCGCGCAGAGGGAAAACTGGCAAAAGTTGTCAGAACCTCTTTTAAAAAGTCAAGTCCTGTGTAGGAAGCTCATAAGGTTTTTTTTTGTTTTTTTTTGTTTGTTTGGTGGTTGTTGTTGTTTTGGTTTTGTGTGTGTGTGTTTTGGGACATATCACGTAGTGAACTTTACTAAATAAAGCTGTGAGAAATTCTTACTTCCCATGAATTTTAGTAAGCTGTATCTTGATGGATGGTGTTGCTCTTAAGTACATATTTTTATTCCAAATTCTGATTCGGTCCACTTTTGTAAAAATTTTTCACACTACAAGAAAATGTATTTGTTTTTTTTTTCATATCTATGCCACACTAATGCTCAGCTGCTGCTGAATATAAATTGCTGTACTATCTAACTCTATTAAACAGTATACTGCGTTAAGGATTCGGTATGGACAGGTAAAGTACATTTTTGTTTGTAACAGTACTTTTAACAGCAAGCAAAGAATGTAAATAAATCCAAGCGTTTCTTCCCCAGCTTCCTTGTTTGTATCTTGTTAACATCACTTATTCTCTGTATCTAAGGTCTAATTATAGGGACTGGGTTGCTAGGCAAAAATTTGGTATTTTGGGAAACTTCCTGATCATGGTACTTCTGAAAAACAATCCAAAGCCATTTCCTAATAGTCCATGTACTGTGTAAGTTAAACAAAATTTTACACAGTTACAAAGCTGTTACTGAAAAAGAAGTAGGCCTTATCTCTGCTGTGTAGCTGCCCCACCAGCACTAACTCCATTTTTTCTAATCTGGATGGCATGTAAATGACTCCTAATCTTCTTTGCTCTAGTCTTCTTTTTCCCTTGAAAAAGCACCCCAAGATGCTGTGTGTGTTTTGGAATAGCATTAGACTTTGCCACAAATAATAGTAAAAGCAACTGGAAAAACTCAAGAGAAAGTAGTCTGAGAAAAACTGCACAGTGACAATATTAAAAGAAATTACTTTTTATCTTCATGTTGAAGTGTATATGCTTATTATATACGATATTCAAATTTATTACAATGCATAAAACTAAAACAGTAGCATGCATGTCATTTTGATTGTAAATTGTGTCAACATCACCACTGCATCTTGTAGAAGAATCCTTGAACTGTGAGAGATAATAACCTATTTTTGTGGTTTTGATGATAAAAATCCTAGATTTTTTTTCTCAGGATAGTTTTTTGTGTTCACATCAATCAAGACATCAGTTTCTTTCAAATCTTTTCCAGAACCTGGAAGAAAGAGAATAGAAAGGCATGATGATGGTATTTAATCTTGGTTTGAACAATGCCAAGAATCTATCTTTAAGAGAGTCCAATAAGATCTATCTCTATTAATCATTCACAGAGACTTAAAGTAGGGCATAAAGCCCATGAAATCCACTCTGTCTTACTGCATAACTTTAAATTCTTCATGTTGTAAAATAAATTGTCTTGCTTAAAAACAAGAGATGTTCAGCAGAAGTGCATTAATTTAGGTTATGATATTAATCTCTTGTTATATAATAGAATATAAAATGGTTTCTTTCCTTTTTATTACAAAAGAACTTGGTAAGCCAAAAGCAGAGAGTGAGAAGTGGCCAAAGTTTTCAGCTTCAAAGGATGTGTTAATCTCCACTTGTGACTCTGAAATTATGGTTAGGATTTTTATATCAACCCCTGGATTTTAATGAAAAGTTGGTAACATGGTGTCTCTCCTGTGGGAGCTCATGTAATTGTACAGTATTGGTGAGGGAAAAGTGTGGAAAGAGACTAAGCAAAATGCAAAGAAGAAAATAAATTAAAGAAAATAACCCAAAGAAACAAGTTTGCATAAATATATTCCCTAACACATTTTTATAATCCTTGCAAATGCATGGTATTTCTGCCAATAAGCAGCTCTATCAGAAAACAGAACCACGGTGTGCAGGCTTCTTAACATAATGCTGTGAAACATCTCAGTACTGGCTTGTGTGTCTCCTGCTCCCCTTCCTTTCCTGCACAGTGATACCAGGCCATCTCTGCTAAAGGTGAGTTTCACTTGAGGACCAAGCTTGCAGTTCAGGTATTCAGAGGAAAAGAAGCTAGTTTATAAAATGACGGGGACATAATAAATGCAGTAATTTGATATATTCACTAAATTAGCTGTCTGGTTTATATATCCAAAAGTCTTGAGTGCCACTGCAAAAAATGTTGGCAGTTGAGACACAGAATCCTGTTTGGAGCTTGAAAATCCAATTCAAAACATAGAGGAGGTTGATTTGAATACTGGTTAAACTGACATGTTCAGTAACAGAACTGGGTTATGTAAAAGAACTTGGGAAAGAGCCAGACACTGGTTTTATAAAGAGAGAAAATGCAGCAATTGAGCTACCCTCTGGCTCTCAGGAGAGCTGAGCTTTGCTCTCTGCCTGACTGGCTGGGGTCATTTCCTCTATTTATGGAAGCTCTGATACTCCTGAAAGCACCATGCAGCTGCAGCGCTGTGTACAGGTGGGGGCATGAAGAAACCAGTTACATATTTCCAAACATTTTTCTGGTCTATTGGTCAAGAAATGAAAGTGTTTTGCGGCTAGGATTTGGTTTCTGCAGAGACCTCTCTTTTTAGAGTAAGGTGGTTACTGTTATGCATGTCTTAAAAATCTGGTGGCTGAAATTCCCATGTTGAGTGTAAGTCCTCTAGGTCTTGTCTCATACCGCAGCAAAAACCTGGTCACTGAATAGTAATGCGTAGACTTTAGTCACAGAAATACTGACAAAGTCAGTGCTCTTTTGGCAAATATACAAACAATTGTAAGAAGGGCCTTCACTGGAGAATCAAAAGACACTTAAAAAATACTGGTTGAGCTGGTTTCACACACTTACGGGAGGGATATTTTTCCCTTTGGAGAAGATGAGCAAATTAATCAGTTTGCACAGGGTTCTGCTGTGGTTCTCCAACACAGGCAGGACCTGAGCGGCTGGATCTCCAGATTTCCAGCCAGCTCCCCCGGCCCCAGAGCTGCCTTTCTAAGCTGCAGCTTCCTTCTACAGAATATGAAACGCTCTTTTTAAATTTCACTTCTACATTTGTTTATTCAGCAGGGCATGTCAGGTGTAACTTCGGACAGGACTGAGTGTGCCAGCATGCTGCACAGACACCACAGCAGCATTGCTTTTTATAGCCACAGCCTGGCCACGTTTCAGTAAATGGCAAAAGTCCCATTGGCAATATGGCCAGAGTTCCAGTTATAAATGCCAAATTAGCATTTGTGGATGATGACATTATGGCTGGTCAGAGGTGCACTACAGATTTCAGAGCTGTTGATAACATATCAAGGCTGTCACATGCCTTGGACACCATTTAGGTGGGACTGCAGAGATGGGAACACTTATGGAGGGTCTTCTTGCATATGCATGTATCTATTTGTTTTCTGTTCTCATACTTTACTAAATTTTTGGTTTATTAACTGCTTTGTGTTTATAATATTCTCTTTTGGTGAGTAAAATATGCCTATATCTCTTTGGCTCTGCCTACATTTACTAGAGAAGATAATCCCTTCCCTGGGAACAGATCCCTTCCCAATTCCTGCAGTGTTACCACTGTCTTTAGAAACCTAGCAAATGTTTGCAAGCTGTTTTTTAATTTTACTGGGTACCGCGTCTTTAGTGGTCTTAGTATGTGTTTCATTATAGAATGAAACTAACTTTTAATAGTTACTTTGCTGTACTGTATTAGAAAAACCTCTAACATTGTCCAGAAAAAAAATTTAAAAAAAAAGAAGGAGCAAAAATTGATTATTATTTCCATGGTGTCATTTGAGTATGGCCTGGTACTTGAGTCTCAGCCACTCTTACTGGATGCTGCAACCTGAGGTAGGAGCAGTCTTGAACCACCATTTAGATTGACCAGCTGATCAGGTTCTGCCTGATGACAGTCTGGAAGCACGATTTTCTACAGAGAAAATCTGCTCCTGGCCCCCGTGACCATAACTGGAAACTTCCAAAATGATGGTTGGCAGGACAAAGGAGGCCTCTTGGTGACAGTCCAATAGCTGTCCATCCTGTGTGTTACCTGCTGTGGGCTCTGGGAGATGACTTTGTTGGTAACTCAGAACAGTCAGGCTCAGATCAGACTGCCTGAAGAGGTTGTAGAGTTTCCTTTCAAGGAAGATTTCATGAGGACAAAGCCCTCAGTAAAGCTGCTCTGAGCATTTACTTTTGGGAGGAGGTTGGACCAAGACCTGGGTGTCTGGTTTGACTCCTCCACAAATTAGTTCATGGACAAGGGGAACTTCCAGCTTGGCTCTGATGTAACACTCCATACCACGGTTGCTGCAGGGTGGGAGGAATGTGGTACTGTCATACACCACTGGGCAGCAGAAGTCTCAGATGCCGATCCAGAGGCTGCTGCACAGCATGGGCCTGTGGGCTGCACCCACTCCATGCCACTGGCTGTCCTCACGTATGGCCAGCGATACCATTTTGGGGGCCCTCAATAGTGGTGTGTGCTGCAGAGCACCTGGCAGAGGGAAGAAATTGAACTGGCATTTCATTTAACGTGGGGAAGTGGCCAGTGTAAACTTGACTCGTGTACTAGTATGTCACCTTTTGAGAAAGCCGACTATAAAATTAATTGTCAGGAATATGAGAGGTATACTTTTCCTAATTGGCTTCAGTGCAGTTATATCCAGAGACCCCTTTCATGGTCATTCATGGAGTTTAATTGCTATAGTTTAATATTAGAATTTTAAAAGGCCTGGAAGGAGAGCTGAATATTAGGCTCCTGATAATTGTAATTATCACTTTGTGTAGGTGGATGGTAAACATTCTAATTAAACGACTCTTGTTACATAAATTAATAGTGTGATCTGGATAAAGTACTTCTGATTTCATATTTAAAATATTTCTAAGAGCACCATGTTTGTGCCAGAATTTCATTTGGCATGTTAAATTGTCTTTTAAAATTACCTATTGACTTTTCAGTCAATAGCAGCTTATCATCGGTTTCTGCAGTGAGGATATTTGGCAATGATAGAATGATTCAAGCCTTGCACAGAGAATAAAGTAAAATAAAACAAAACTATGCAACTAGCATAACTTCTTGGTTTTACGAGCATGAGGGATTCACAGTCTGACAAGAATTTGGAGCGTGACTGTCACACATTGTCTTCCTGTATTAATTTCATCTCTGTCTGAGGGTGTTTGCGAGACATGAACTGTTAAGCTAATACTTTGAAAACAGGAAAGCTCATTAGCAGCTCTAGGGAAGGGAGTGAGATGGGCAAGGAAGGTGCAGGTCATTAGAGGTTTGAAAGAGAAGGAAGTGTGAAAGTTTTAAGAAGGATTACTTGACATGCAATCTGTCTGTGCTCTGTAAAAACCCAATGATTTTTTTATATCTTGAATTTCTTATTCATTAGTGAGACATGCAATGAATAAAGTAAACAGGCAAATGAAAAGGTTTCAGCTCAAGGTGACAGACCACATTTCAAGAAGTGGATTATAGATAATCGTTCTCAGATGACCAGTAGCTTCATGGCCTAATACATGTAGCTGACACATTAGGTGTTGACAGCAGCCGTTTCCAATAGGCCTCATTAGACATTTGGGTTAAGATTTTAGAGCATCTGTCTGTGACTCCAACCAGGTATTTTTGAAGGGCATAAAGTGGCAGATAGATGGCCACCTTCTGACAGAAGATAGTGAGAATATTGTGTCAAGGCATATCCTGTGTATATGGAAGACTGTCCCTGAAATTTTCTGCATGCATGCCCTCTTGTGTATGCAGTAGATTAGTGCTTACTGTATATATAAAAATTTGGCACTACTGTATCTCTCTAAACATCGCATTAATCCATCTGTCTGTCACCATGGTGACAAGGCTCCCTATTGATGACTGAAAAAGAGCTGAACCATTAAAACTAAACATACACTGTTAAAAAAAAAAAAGTGAGCAAGCTCACTTGGTGTAGCTTGGTCAAAAGTGGGCTAACTAATATTTTCTATTCATTATTTTTATAGATTATATATATTAAAGATCTGAAATAAACCCTGTTGCTAAAAGGATCCTTAAATCTGATCTTTGCTTCTTCACATCTATTTTTCATATATTCTGCTGAACTCAATATTTAAAAATGAGCATTTTTCAGATGTTTACATGTTCTTTGGTATATATTTATCCCAGAGGATGGAAAGATGAAGTAAATATCTTAAAGGTACCAAGTGCAAAGGAGAATAGAAATGTTGCTGAATATTTTATTGCACATTTTCTTCTCTCTCTCCTGCTTCCATACTTGTAATTTTGCCAAAATAAAATCAGTAAAGTGCACACATTCATTAACGGATCAATGTCTAACTGAGTGCTGTTAGTTGGACCTGAGATTTTTTGAGAAGCACAATGTTGTGGAAACTCTGACATGAATTAGTGAACTTCATAAATCATTCTTGGACAATGAATTTTCATTTTTTATTACACTGGCGCCACACATGCTATTAATGGTAGACTTGAGTCTATAATTCTATTAGGCTATAAAGAGGTCTTTGATTTTAGAGCTGAAATAAAGCTTAAAACTAATAGCTGACTTCTCATCTCCTTCTGTGTTCATTGGATGGTGCTTTTTTGTTCTCTAGTAATGACAGGACCAGAGAAAGAAACAGGAATGCTGCGTTTAAGAACACTTTGTCATATTCACTCAACTGAAAGTATGATTGTTCTTGTTTATGTCAGGATTTACAGCTCTTTGATACCTGGTTTAAACTATGGCCTTGATCTTATAATCAGCCCTTGGGTCAGGAAGTAGCTCACAAGAGCATTTTATCAGACACATGGAAGGTTGACAGGTTGGAAGCTCAGATGGGAGCATGGGGATGTGCATGGGGATGTGGAGTTTGTACACGTGCACGTATGTTGCATGTATGTATATGAGGTAGATTTTATTAAATCTAATTTCCTAATAAGCAAACATGGATGGTTTGCCCTGTTACAAGGCTATATGAACCCTTGGAGGACTCGAAAGATCAGCTGAACCTACTTGGTAGAACCAGGAGGCACATATGCTACTAAGCAGCATAAAGTTCCTGATTCACGGCTGACATTTAAAATGCTTTCACTCCAGAAGAAGCTAAAGGAACTTCCAGGTTTGCAAAGGCGACCTCCCTCTCTCCTTTCTCTCCCCTGCCGCCTTCAGATAGATGAAGAAACATGATCCCTTGAACTGACAGAAAAGGGTATTCCTGTCTAATATGAAGCAAACAAGAAAATAAGAACTGAAGAGAGTCTTCCTAGTTTTGCCTTTGACAGAAAATAAACGAAAGTATAATAACTTGATAAATGCCAGGGCTGTGGCATTTATTAGTCTGGGTGGACAAAGACATGATAACATGATCTGACAGCAAATGCTTTTGGTGGGTATAAAAGTGGCACTTGGCCATGCAGATGATGGCCCTCTGTGATATATGTTGTCATCTAATCACAGAATATGCCAAGTTGGAAGGCACCCACGAGTATCATCAAGTCCCACTCCTGGCCCTGCACAAGGACCATGCCCAAGAGTCACACTGTGAGCCTGAGAGCATCATCCAAACACTTCTTGAACTCTGTCAGGCTTGGTGCTGTTACCACTTCCCTGGGGAGCCCATTCCATTGCCCAACCACCCTCTCGATGAAGAACTTCTTTATAGCATCCAACCTAAGCCTCCCTTAGCACAGCTCCATGTAATTCCCTCAGGTCCCGTCACACATAGAAGAGATCAGTGTCAGCCCCTCCTCTTCCCCTCACAAGGAAGTTGTAGACTGCAATAAGCAACTCCCCTCAGCCTCCTCTTCTCCAGACTGAACAGATTAGGTGACCTTAGTCATTCCTCATACGGATTCCCCTCAAGGCCCTTCACCATCTTCATTGCCCTCCTTTGGACGCTCTCTAAGAGCTTTATATCTTTCTTATACTGAGCTGACCAAAACCATTTGTCTTTGTTTCAAGCGGTACATCACCTTCACCACTGGATCCAGCAGGCCTTCCAAGACAGTGACAGCCACAAGCACAATTTCTCAGTGTTCCTCTAGTGAGCTAAGCTCTCTAAGATTTTAAGGAGATCTATGTTGATCAATACAATTCATTTTGCTTTCCCAACAGTTAAAACAACAATGTTGTTTTGTATCATGTGTCCCGTGATACAATTAATTTCAAATAGTTCATTATATAAATAATCCTCCAGTGCAATCAAATAGCATTCCTAAGGATGGAAGGAACTTTGGGTTTTTACTTACAAAATTATAAATTGTAGGAACTTTTTAATTAAAGTGCAAAAGCTTGTGTTAATCTTCAAAATTTAAAAGCCTTCTCTCTTAAAAATTACTATTCCCATATTAATTCAATACTGAGAAAAAAGTAGTCTGTCTTTTCAAATAGAGTATTTTCAAAAATAGCATTCTTATTTTCACAATTTTTAGAAATAACAACATTTCTCTTTCTTTTTTTTTTTTTTTTAATTGCATTTTCCAAGGTCTGGACAACAACCTTTTTTACTCCAGTGAATTCCTTCCTCTCTTGAAAACTTAATCTTGTGAAAATTTCCTTCTCTTCAAAATGTGTCATTGTAATATTAACTCGGTTCAAATCCTCACAGCACAAGAGAGTTACTTCCCCACCAGCTGTATTTCTGTCTTCAAGCTAAGTAGTACCTATGTCCTCTTGTCATCCCACTCCCAATGGAAGAAATTTGAGTGTCCATAGAGGGCATGCTTCTGTACTGCCCATAGATTTGGCTACTATTTATGTACAATGGAGTGTTTCTTCAGAAGCTGTTCTGGCACCTTCTGACTTTCACCCCTGTTAAAACCCCATCCAAGGAGGAGTCACGTAACCTGACAGCCTACCAAGCAACAGAACCAGCCCAAACACCTTCCAGCCTGAGCATCCCTTATCAATGGTGGCCAAATCCAGTGCTTCGCTTCTGAAGTGGTCTGTATAGCAACACTAGATGGAGACTTAACATGTTAAGTACTTGGGTTTACTTATTCAAGGGGTTAATTCTGGTCAGCTCTTCTGTTATGAGAAATACTTAGATCTACATGTATTTTACAACATGCTTTTATTTAAAGTTTTCTGTTTGCTGTCTATTTTGAGTAAAGTGTTCCAAGGCAAGTATTTTCTTCCCTCATCTCAGCTCCATGGCTGGCCTCCTGCAGAGGGATGGTAGGGAATGTGGCCTGCCTCTGTCTGGCAGGGATATAGGGCAGGCAGCAAAGCAGTGAGATACAGCTGATCTGCCTGAGAGAGCCTGGGTTTTGCTCCTGCATGAGCCTTTCATGGCACAGGTCTGACAATTGACCTGTGCAAAGAGCATTCTTCAGCCTGCCAACTTCTCAGAGGCAGAAAAGGAGGTGAGCTAAGCTTATGAAGTGTAAGAAGATGGAGAGCTGTAGCCTTTGGTAGGTTGGTGGAGAGATAACTGGTGCTTTTCATGACTTTGGAAGGAGGTGGGAAAAGGAAGTGGGAGGCTGGAGTTTTTTTAGTCTTTTTGTATAGAGAGGAAATTCTTGCATTTGTCTTCTTGAGGAGGTGCAGAGGAAGGAAGGAAATTAGTACTTTTTTTTTGGACATGTATGGAGAGAAACATTCTGCCCTGTGAGCACTGGTTGGAACAAACATTCATTAACTTAAAGGCCTTTCTTGCCGTATAGACCCAGGTGGTGCTTCTGAGGGTGTGCTGGTGCTAACACATATTTGCCTACCATTCCAGGGCTCAGGATTACTCAGAGGCAGCAGCAGTACTGAGATGAACATAGATAGAAAGAAAGACAATTTTATGGGGCTATTCCATTTTGAAGAGTTCACCAAAACCCACACAAAGAGATGGTATGGGATTTATCTTGTTGTAGGGATTCTCACAGAACACGGGAAATTGTAATTCCCTGAATCCATGTGGTCAGCAAGCTGAGTGCAAAGTCCCTCACAACACAGCATGTGTGCAGCTTGGCTGGGTATGGATACTTCATCCAAGATTAAAATACTGCAATGCCTGAAATAAACACAGGTTTTCCAGCTTTGTAGAAGCCAAGGTTCTGCAGAGGAGGAAAGAGTGCCAGCTACCCACTCTTCCAGAGTGGAGAATTGACAATGACTGATATTTTTCTCTTGAGTGTAGTTGTAAGAACCATGTAGCCACATCCTGTGGGAATGTGAATCTTGTCTTTTGTTCCCTGCAGTGGGGGAGTCCACACTGGGCAAAGAGCTATCAATATTTCAGTGAAATACTGAAGTGAAGATTATATGGGAATACAGCCTTTGGAGAATGGCTTTGAAGATCTTGTCTGTAAACAGACCCACCTTGCATTTGCTGAACTAGATGCTTCCTAAACATGCATGGTGCCCAGCACCTGCCAGTGCTGAATGGCAGGTGCTAACTCTGAGAGAGGCATCTGGCATTCAGTTTTTGATTATCTTCTGCTTGTTCCAAATATAGACCATAACATGGTGCCACAGGGAATGTTAGTCTCCAAGATGCAAAACCTCTTTAAGTTATGAAGTATTGATTATTGGGGAAAAAAAAGTGGTCCTTAGAGAAAAAAAAATCTATTTTACATAAGTCTAGAAGTTCCTGTAAGGTATTGGGGTGTGACATCTTGTGGCTTACCTGGCCCTGGCAGGCTCAGCAGAGGCCTGAGATGCTGTCATGATTTCTTAAGTTGTTGCACAAGGAACAAGTACACTGGCAGGCAGAGCAAGCAAAATAACAGTGGGTGGAGTGTGTTTGTAGTGTAGGCTACACAAAGGTTACGGATGTGTGCTAGGCGTATTCTGAGCAACATGCTGTGGTTAGCTGTTGTGGTTAGAGCAGACAATTGCTGAGTGTTGTGCATAATGCATGACAGGCAGGGCTGTGGTATGCAGATAAAGCGTGGGATGGATTTTGTACTAAAATATGCTTCTGTGAGTGTGAAGAAAGGATGAAGCTAGCCTGCTAGGAAAGTCCTAGCTTTGACCTGTGTGCCAAAAGCTAGTCTGCACCAGATGGCCTGGACAAGAATCACAAAAAAAGGAAAGTTAAATTGGGTTCTCATAAATCCCCATGAGCTGCCCCTTCATGCCACAAGTAATTTGCTTTTTGTTAGAATTTCTCTGTGGAAGAAAACAGTTATCTTCAGAAGTGGAAAAAATTGCAAGTTTTTACAGCTTATTTCCCCTTACAAGATGTTTCTTCTGAGTAAGGTGTCCCTAAAAATCCACCTGCAGTTTTTCCCATAGGCAATAAGCATCAGACTTTTCCCCTCTTGATGTCCTCTGCCCCTACTCCTCAGCTCTGAGCAGCCACCTCAAGCTTCAGCCATCAACTTTACGAAGCATTCACCACCTCTCAGGTATCCAGGGCTGATGCTGTTTGCATGAAGGACTTGGACTCCTCATGGGTGTTTGGAGACTCTATTCTTATGCATGTAACCTCATAAATTTTTCCACATAAATACTTCTGTTTCTATCTCAAAGTTAAAAATTACTAAAAAGTGAAGTTCATCAAGCTCAAATACTCACACAAGGATTCCCCCCCTTCCCTCTTTCCATCTGATGTTACTGGTCACTTGGGGCTGTGTGGCTGAGAGGCAACTGAATTATGACAGTCCACTTCATGTCCTCTAAGCTGGAGAGAAGGCAGGCAGAGTATACCCTGCTAGTCAAGGTGAAAATGTTTCTCCAATGTCTGCTTACACACACCTGTGGTACAAACGAATTCGTGGATCTCACATTGGGATGAACTCTGGTTACTGGTAAACATTTTGGTTACGTTTATATCAAGTCTGAGTTGAAACTGTTAGAATCATAGAACGGTTTGGATTTGAAGGGACCTTAGAGATCATCTAGTTCCAACCCTTCTGCCATGGGCAGGGACACCTCTCAGGTTGCTCAATGCCTCATCCAACCTGCCCTTGAACGCCTAGAGGGATGGGGCATCCATGATGTCTCTGGGCAATTTAACCTGTTCTCCAAATCTCATTTCTCTCTGATGTTTCTTTCCTATTTTGTTCCAGTTGGTATTCTGTACTTACACTCCTTTTAATCAAATAACACATAACAATTCAGAATGCCTCCAAGACTAATCTTTGCATATTATTTATGGCATGAATAATTTTCTTTGGAATTCTGAATAGTTTTCCTGAATTTGCTGGTTACAGTTTTATTGGTTTAAGATGTGATTATACTTCAGGCTGCCATTTGTTCATCAGAATTCATTTATATGAATGCTAGTAGGTTAGTATAAACTAACTCTACAAAAAGTCAGATTTATAAACTCATTCTCCTATCCTGCTGTGAAAAGCATGTGTTCTAAATATTTCCAAGTCACTCTCAGAACCTTTGCCAAAAATCCTCTCTTAACCATACAAATAATCCTATACCTTTTCTTATAAGAAGTTCTTGAATTTTTTTTAGAATAATTATTGGTTAAAATAATTAAGTCTAATAATCTTACGGGAAAAACATAAAAATATGCTAATCATCTGATAGGAAAAAATAGAACTATGTCTTATGAGATCCTTTTGGACATATTTGAAGAAGAAAAACTTCCAAGAATGCTTAAAAGTGAGCCATTCTGTTGATTGCAATATGAAATATGCATGTATTAAGTGAAAATCACATTTCTGTCAGAAGATGATGCATCAACTAGTAGGAAAAGTAATTGCTAAAACTTGGTGACATAAACAGATACCTAGTTGGGCACATGCTTCTGAGCAGATCAAAGGCCATCCATTTAAGTGTTTGCAGAAATATCGTGATGATAATGATAGTAAATAATTTAACAACAATAGCAGAAAAAATGTTTTCGTTTTTCGATGCCTCTGACCACATTTGTGTATGATAAGTATCACATTTCTGTTGATTGTCAGACTTCCTTTCTCTACCACAGTTTTGTCAGCCATATGATTCATGAGTCATATCTAATCCTTTGTATACAGAGCTTATTGAATATTCAGATTCCACAGTATAAATTACCAAGCAAATGAACTATTTTTTTATTCTGTTTGCTGGGGGGAAGAGAAGGAACCCAGGCTTTCCAAATTCGAAATTAATTCCATCCTTGCAGTGCTGCACCCCTGAACAGCACTCCTGTGTTATTGTCCTGAAAACAATAGCTCCGAGAGGTGTAAAATGACCTGTTCTCTCTTATTCTTTTTGCTCAGTGTTTTATGGTAGGAAGGTGGGAAAGAGGGGTTGGGTGTGAAATCCAAGACTAACAGTGCTGTTTGCTGAAAGAAAGTGTATGCAGTGAGGGAGGGTAGGTCTAGAAAAGACACAGAACCAAGTTAGAGGTAGGGAAAGAAAAGAACAAGAGAAAAGCAATGATATATACTAAATCTTCCCTGTCAATGCTGAATGCGACAATGAAGCATTAAAGAGATTTTCAAAAGCAGTTAGCTCCATTTTGAGATGGCCTAGTTAAGTGTTTAATGGTGCAGACAGCCCCCCTCTGGGATTGACGGAAATCTCTAATTGCCCGATTCCCCTAGGAAAACTATTATGTATTTTGTATTAATCCATATAAGCACACATCATGGCTGCATTCCACTGACAGCAATGGATGGTTCTCCTGTAAATGCTCAAAGTGCATAGTCCAAAACAGTGAAACAGCCCACAACTATGATTATTAAGAAGGCTTTTCTTAAAATGAGTGTCATGCTCCCACATGAGCTGGATGGAATCACTTTCTTGCACTCCGTAGCAAAGCACAAGTTCCTACTTTCCCACAGTACTGTGAGTGGGTGTTTGCTGCAGCAGCAGAGAAAAGAAGGAAGAGGCAGCAGGAAATAGAGGGACAAAAAAGGTTGCATATAAGATAAACTGGAGTGTACTTGCAGTTACTGATTTGTCAACCAGGAGTACAGTGCCTTCCCTAGCCTTTTCCTCAACAGTAGGAAAAAAAGAAACACCTGTAGAAGAGATATTCTTTTACACAGGAGATATTGGTTAAGGAACACTATCTCAAAACATTTTTACTATGTTAATTGGTTTATTAAAATAATGGCAATTGGCAGTATCCCTTTAATTACATGACCCTTTGTAGGTGTGTATTTTATTATTTTTTGTTTTGTTTCCTATGGGAACAAACTTAGGCAATTGCTTAAAGTGTCTTTCAGACTTTCTTTCTCTTCCCGGAGAAGAATTTGGCATTTGCTCAGCTGAATGGGAAAGAGAGCAGAAGCTTCAAGTTTAATTTTATCTTTTAGAAGTTTCCAGAAAATCAATGAAAGGCAAAGTGATGCCAATGCTTTGTTAAGTTCTTGGGCATTACGTATTAGCATCCTGAGCAAGTCGTAACCAGATGGCTTATCCAACAGTCCACCACTACTGGACACAAAGTCCTGATTTCCCTTCCGTCTCTGTCTTTAAGCTGTGTGTTGTGTTCTCTCACTTTTTGCCAGCTCTTGCATCCTATGGGATGCCTCCTTGAGCACATCTGGTTGAGCCTGAAGTTCAGTGTCAGCTTAGACCAATCTAACTGCTGCACAGTCCTGCTCTCTGCCCCTTTATTTTATGCACATTTAAGTTTATATAATAGATATTTATAAGGAGGAAAGCTCTTTCTTCTTTCATTTCCCTTTCCCTGGGCAATGTGCTCCTGCCCCTCCCTTATAGCAATTCTTTGTCATGCTTGGTCATGTCCTTTCCTTTGCTGAGTCATTTCAGCATGAAAAAGTGGCAGAAAATGAACTTGGCAAAAAAAAAAAAAGTTAACAGTTTTCTATTTTGGCTGATATTTTTGTACCAAGCTCTGCAAAACATCTGATAAGCAGTGGAGAGACTGCAAGGGAGAGGGTGGAAGGATCTGAGGACAGGCTAACTCCCACACTTGACTGCTAGTTTAGGAGCAAGGAAGTGTGGAGAGAGAGGCCTTCCTCCCTTGGTTCTTGTGAGCTGTGAGCTCTGCTCAGCCATTCACCCATCGTATGTCACTTCACTTCTGGTCATGTGGTGGCAGCCATCTGGTCCCCCAGTTAGCCACAGTATGGGATTCTCTTGTCACATGAAAAGTGTCAATGTAGACCATGGGGGAAAGCACGGTGGCTGTGATGGGGAAAGAAAATCCAGCTTGTTTCATCCACTGCTCACACAGACACTCATTTTAATATTATTGTACAGAATGAGACCTCATTATCTGCAAAGAACGAGACCTGGCTCAACAGTGAGGAGTTTAGGCATGAAAACACCTAGAAATTGGAAAGAGATGTGTGGTGAAGAGGACAGAGAGGTACAACCCACAATCATATGTTTATTTCTCTGAAGTGCTAAGCTCATTTCCTGTACGTATTCTCAGAAAAGAAAAAAAAAAAGTTGTTTTAAAGAGGAAGCTCACTGAAGAAAAACAACTGGTTTGGTGAACTGGGGTAGGATAAAGCTGTATGAACAATATTAATCAAGAATTAGTAACGTGAATACCTGACCTTCACTAAAGTACACAGAAATTTGTGTATCGTACCAACCAATTAAATTATGTTGTTCTGCATCAAGCAATGATCAATACAAGGTTCTTCACAGGGGAGCAAAGCATCAAACAAACTGTAATTCACTCCACTGTTTGTGCAGTGTACTCTACTAATACATGATGTGGAACTGCAAAAAATTATTTCCTGGCTCTACTGAGGGAACTTTCAATGTGACTGGTAACACTGGAAAATTTGGGGGTTTTTCCTCATGTAACTGTACTTTCCTAGTCCTTTCGTCTGGTTGCCTCATTTTCTGTGTTGGCTTCCCAGAATCAAAGACTTTTTTCTTTCCTTCGCTCAAATTAGAGCAAGACAAAATGTTCAACAGGCTTACAATACCACACTGACAACATTGCACAATGCTCATCTTTATTTTTTCAGTTTAAATGGTAAGATTTTGAGGCAGTCTCCCTTCATGTTTGGAAGCAGCCATTGATCAGGAAAGCATGGCCAATTCTGAAAACTTCTGGATTTTAATTGCATTTTTAAGGAGAATTCTCATTTTACTCTGCTGGAATAAATTAAAATATCCATAGATTCTGATTTCTATCCAAAGCCATGAACTTATATGATAAAAGGCCAAAGTTAGAAGTCAAAAAACTACCAAAATATTCCAGACTCTATATGATTAAGTAATTTCAGATTTTTAAATTATAAACAATTGTGTTTCTAATGCTTCAAAACAGAAAAAAAAAAAAAGCCACCCCAATAAGAAAATACGGTTTTAACACAGAGTGCACAATTGTAAATCCAAAATTATTTTGGTCTCTAGAATTTACCATGAAAAAGCTTTCTTACCTCATCTTGTCTGCTTAAGTCACCTCCTGCAGAGAAGTAATATATGTTACACTTTGTTAGAAGGTTGTACAATAAATGACTAGTCATGTCTTAAGAGATACCTAAAAGCTTTTTGGACCTGCTTAAGTTGATCACACTGTTGTAATGAATTTTTTTTTTTTTTAATTCCTTAGAGAGTGATTATGATGTTCTCATTCTCACTCTCTCTTCCTGCCAACTCTTACGAAATATAATCTTTCTAGTTTACACAAAAGCTTTTTAAAGGAAACTAAGTACTTTCACAAAATGAAGTTGGTAAGACTAAAATGATGGCAGGGAAAGGTAAAACAGCACAGAAAAAGGAGAAAAATATTTGGTTGGGAAAACTCTCAGCATTACATACTCTTGACACTTTAAATTGGCATATTTCATGTACTGTAGTATTCAGCAAGTTTGGATGTGCAAGGCTACTTTCAATGTCATGCATGACAGTGGTATTATTGTTTGAATTTTTCATTTATTTTTCAAAATTCATAGTGAAAGATGTGTAAAATGTGCCTAGAAAACATGTCGACGGCAGTGCCTAACTTTCTTTCCACCTAAGAATATTAGAAGAACTTTCAGTTCAATATTTGTCACTTCATCTCCCTTTTTTGATTGGAAGCAAAAAGCATTTTATTTAGCAGTGTTGAACACATGAAGTACAGATATCTTACATACAGAATGCTATAGTTTGCTAGTTTGTGTTTATTTAATAATTTAAATACTTTGCCTGATACTGCTTCCAACATATTCAAGCAGATTCTGACATGAAGCATGGTAACAGATGTTCTATATATGTAAGGTGACATGTCATCACAGCAAATTAGCTTCCCTGTTGTTTTAAGACTTGCACTTATGACACTTCCACACTGCAGACAGGGTAAGAAACAGCAATTTTCAGTGGCATCAATTCTTTCATTAGTATTTGCCTAACAAAAAGATAAGTCTGTCTTAGATTTTTTTTAAGCCAATTTTTAGATTTCTTTTTATGCTGCATCATATTCATCTATTGCATGAGATCACTCTGAGTCAAAACCAAGAAATTAGAAGAGTACATACCATAACACATGATCTGACAAAGTTTTATGAAGAGAGAATATTTGTCCTACCTACTGCAAGATTTAAACTATTCAGTGCCTCAAACCAATTTTCATCACTGTGAATAAACCATAATAAATGCTTTCAAGAATAATGTTGAATTGTGTGAAATATTTGCTGTCTAAAGTCCTTTTTATAGGGCAGTTTTCAAATTGTTTTGAAAAAAACTTCAAATAGGTGTTGATAGTGTGTTCATAATGTTTGGAAAAGGATAGGAATAATACTTGAAATTCCAATGTAATACGAGTACTGATTAGGGACTAGAACAGGCTATCATGTGAAAAGTACAACGAGTGGCACTGGACAAACCTGTTAGAATCAAAGTAGACTCACCATTGAAAATAAGTGTGTTTGTTCTCTGAGCCTGGCTTTTAGAATTATTTTTCCAGACACTTCTCAAATTTCTTCATGTATTTCTCTCAGTTAATATGCCTGAGGTTCACTTCTCAATTATAACATCTTAAAACCCATGGCAAAGATTGTGGCACTAGACAGCAGTTTGAATGAGGTGCTGGTATTGTTTACAAGTGTTTTGCTTTTGAAGAGTGTTTCTGAAATTAGCCTGAGTGCTACCTGTGAAGATAAGCCAACAATGACATTTTTGCATAAACTGCTCGCTCTATTTGTGAATGTCTAAAATATTTCATAATCTCAGGAGAGAATAGTGCCATTTGACATGACACAGTCATTAATATTGTCAAAGCACTGAAGACAGATCTCCAGCACTATGCTAATAAAAACCTGATGAAGACTAAAAGTGCTTGTCAGTGAATAATAAAGATTCTGTCAGCAGCCTTCTGCTGGCATACGTAGATGCTGTATTCAATAAGAAAGAAAAATTATTAGCTGTTTATAAAAACCATTTCAAAGAATAAAAAATGCTGTGATATCCAAGTTCTAAGATAGCAGGCAAACTGTAGACAACAGGCACCATAATAGGAGGTGGAGATGGAAAGGAATAATGCAGCAACATGTATGGAAAAAGGATTCCAATGCATTTGCATGAGATGATATCAGCAATTGGTTTTATATCCTGCTGCCATAGGACAGCAGCACTCAGAGGGACCTCTCAGAGGGAGACATCCCTCCATATTTTTCCCATGTGTCATTAACATTCCAAAATTAATATTGTGTATCAATAAAATGGATCATCTAATCACCAGGAGAGTGTCTACCAGTCTACACCATGTAATCTGGTTACCAAAATAATTTCCTCCTAGAAAGGGGAAGTTATCTAGTGCTGGCCAATCTGTTCCATGGTTCCTTTGTTATCACACATTGTTTATGGATAAAGAATTAGCTTGTTATATTAAAGAAATAAATATTTCATTCCAAAATTCAAAACATAATTATGAAAACCAGAAAACACATTGCCTATGTACGAGCACTTATCTGCATCCTCACATGGTGTTCTTGGTGTCTCTCCTAGGACAAGGTTCAACCATGAGATATGCAGGGTGGTTGCAATCAACTTTTTATCTCAGCTTTCTGCAGAAGTTTGTTCAATGTGCTTTTGAGTTTTCTCAACTGTGTTGATTCCTACCACATATCCCAGACCAGTCCATTCTGTGAAGTTTACACAGCTCTGCTAGTAAGTTGCAAAACTTTAAAAGATGTGTTAAAATGAAACTCTTGTTAGCACTGTGCATGCCTGCTTATCTCTAGCAGATCATAAAATTGTAGAATCACTTAGGTTGGAGAAGACTTTTAAGATCATAGAATTAACTGTAAACACATAAGTGCCAAATCCACCACCAAACAACATTTCTGTTTTTTAAATACCTTCAGAGATGGTGACTCCACCAGTTCCCTGGGCAGCCTGTTCCAGCGCTTGACTACCCTTTCAGTGAAGAAATTTTTCCTAAGATGCAATCTAAAGCTTCCCTAGCACAACTTCAGGCCATTTCCTTTGTTCTATTGCTTGTTATTTAGGAGAAGCAACCAACCTCTACTTGGCTACACCCTCCTTAGAGGTAGTTGTAGGGAGTGATAAGGTCTCCCCCGAGCCTCCTTTTCTCCAGGCTAAAGACCCCCAGCTTCCTCAGCTGCTCCTAAGACATGCTCCAGACCCTTCACCAGCTTCATAGCTCTTCTTTGAATGCACACGAAGAACATACCAGGCAGAAACAACATCAAGCAGCTTTGACCCTGGTTCTGCCTTAGCTGTGGGAAGCCTCCCCGGCCTTTCTGCAGGCACTCCTGCCACCAGCGCTAGTGTGAGAAGGGCTTGGTGCAGGACTGCATTTATGGAAAGACTTTTCCTTCATGGCTCGTCCCTTTCTGGGATGTGCAGTACCTTCTGGGATGTGAAGTCAGGAGAGAGTGAGGGTCTGTACGAATATGTCAGCGTCGTTGGACGAGCCTTGGTCTTCCAGCAGCACAGCATAATGGAGCACGTGGATGGTATCGCTGGAAGAGCCAAACATTGGCATTCATGAGCGACAGCTGGGACAGCCGCCCGCTGGCCCTGCAGCGGTGCAGGCGCGCACTTTGGGCGGGCGGGACGGGAAAGACCTCTGGCTACGCAGGGGACCCGGAGCGCGCGGGGGCAGCGGGTTCCAGCCCCGGCCCTCCGACCTGACTGAAACACAAGCCTGGACATGATCCTCGGTGGCGGGGAAGGGTGAGGGTGCAAGCGGGGCTGCCCCCGGCTCCGGGGCCGTGCGGGGCCCCGAGCGCGGCCAGCCCAAGCAGAGGCACCACCCCCCAACAGCTGCCGGGCCGGCCCCGCCCCGCCGGGACGGCTCGCAAAGCATGTTGGGGCTTGTAGTCCCCCTTGACGCCGTCCCGCCTCCGGCTGCGAAACTACAACTGAGCAAAACTACAACTCCCGGCGGGCGGAGGGGGGTGTCCCTGAGTGCCGTGTCCGAGCCCGCACGGGGTGGGGGCCGGTCCCGCTAGGTCGGGCCGCGTGGGTGGGGCCTCTCCGTGCCCAGCGGTCGCCCGCGGGACTTGGCTGCAGGAATCGCCGGCCCTCGGCAACGAGAGCGGGGCAGGATTGGGCCGCCGCCGCCGCCTGGGGCTGGCGGCACACACCGCTTGCGGCTCGGTGGAGCGTGGGGCGGGGGCGGGGAGGGCTGAGCGGGAGACGGCGGCAGAAGCGGAGCTCCAGTGCGGGCATCCGCTGCCCGGCGGGTGGCTGCCTGGGGGGGCGGCGATGGAGAGAAGTTAGCGCTGTCGCCGCGCTCCAGTGGCCAGGGAGAGGGGGCCGGGCCGGGTCGGCTGGTGCCAGGGACCTACTGCCCTCTCGCCGGGAAGCGACTGAGTGACCGAGCGGCCGGCGGGGGCGGCGGAGGGTGCGCGCCTGTGTGGTCCCGTCCCTCGCCGGCTCCTCCCGCGGGCGGGCGGCCGGCGCTGCGGTGGTTACCGCCTCTCCCTGAAAATGAAGAGGTGGTGGCAGCTGCTGCTTCTGGGTCTGGCTGTCGGGGGGAAACCTGGATAGAGGCTCCTAAAGAAAGGTGGAGAGAAAGTCGCCGCTCTCTGGTTCGCGGAGGGGGAAGCCGGGCGTTTTTCTCCCCTCGTTGCCAGGCCAAAGCCCAGCGGAGCCAGGGACGCCGGCGGGAGCCGCTCCTGCGCGCCGGGGGAGGGNAGATCTCCCACCGGCGGCGAAGCCTCTCTGTCCTCTGCCTCCCAACCTCCCTGCCGCGGGGCCGAGGCGCTGGGCAGCATGAGGCGGCGGCGGGGACCTGTTGTGTAGGGGGAGGCGCGGATTGAGCAGCGCGGAGGGAGCATGAGGAGGACCTGCTCCCGAGGCGTTGGTGTCTGTGGGCGACTGGCCCTGCCCCGGGCTGCCGCGGGCTCAGGAGAATCCCTTCCTGTGGAGTAGTGACAGGGGAGCCCTGCGCCCCCGGGTCTGCGCGGAGCGGCGGCCGCTTCCCGCTGGACTGTGGCTTCAGGAGGAGAGCTTGAAGTATTCCTCGGAGCTGGAGTTGCAGCCTGGTTCCTTACTTGCCTTTTTTTCTTTTTTTTTTTTTTTCTTTTTTTTTGGTCTTCTCCTCCTGAATGATTTGTTACGCGTATCTCTCGAGGGAACGTCTTAGGAGTGGTCATTTTTAGCAGTGAAATCTGCTGTGCAAAGGAGGATTATAACAAATCTCTATGAATGATAGACTCGATAGCTAAACCTTTACTTGACCAACCTTCTGACCCTCGGAGAGAGCTCTCAGGGTGTGCGTGGGAAGGATAAAAAAATCCTCCCATTTGAAAATAAACTTGAAAAAAAAGACTAATTTTTTTGGAACCTAATTGCTTTATAATTAATTTTTTTCCTTTTTGTTTTGCTTTGTGATAAGTTGTTTTGAAAAGGATTGTCCTACATTGTTGTTTTGTAACTGGTGGAGGAAGGAAGGATCCCTCTCAAGCGTTTCTGATATGACAGCTTTGGTTTCTGAAGAGTGAACTGGTGTTTGCATGATGCACCTATTGCTAATCTGGTAGCAGACTTTTCATCCTTTTATTTGCGTTTTTTATTAACTGGGGCTGGTGGAGAGGGCTGTCTTGGTCAGAAGAATATTTGCACATATATATATCGTATATATTTTTGGTGGGGTTCTCCCCACATTTTACTCTTTCTTGATGACTCCTGGAGGTGGTAGTGGGCCCATGAAAGACTGTGAATACAGTCAGATCAGCACACACAGTTCTTCGTCTCCCATGGAGTCTCCCCATAAGAAAAAGAAATCAGTTCCCAAGAGAAAATGGGAGGTTTTTCCTGGAAGAAACAAATTCTTCTGCAATGGGAGGATCATGATGGCTCGACAGACTGGAGTCTTCTACCTGACTCTTGTTCTCATCTTGGTCACCAGTGGACTCTTCTTTGCATTTGAGTAAGTGATGTTAAAGTCTTCATATCTTCCTTCTTCTCCTCTAGTTATTTATTTTCTGACTAAAAGCAAAATAAACATTTTTATTTAGGTGTCATAGAGAATGCTGACTGAATTCAGCTAATACTGGTTTATATAATTGAAAATGTGATCTGATAAGATGTTGAGGGGTGCATGATACAGTTTTGATTATCATACTGTGTGAAAAACTAATATTTGAGGATTAACTTTGAAGTGCTTTTATACCACAAGTATAAAAGCTGCTGCTGATGTTGCATGAGGAGTGTAAAACAACAGGTTTGGGATGGCCAGGAAATGATGTAGCTTCTTGTGTGTTAATTACTCTGAGAATCAAAACTGGCAGGTGCAAAAATACTGACCTTTTGTCGCAGAACTGAATGCAAGAAAAACAGTATCTTTCATTAGTTTATTAATTAGGCCTGTTTTTGTTCTCGTGACATCATTTAATAGCTTGTAGATGAGAATTCCAGTGAGGAGAAAAAAAGTAAAGAGCCGTAAAATTTTGGATGAACCTAGCTTTCCTCCACTAGGTAACAGCATTAGTTTCTGTTTGTGATGAGAACTAGTATGTGAGTTTGGTCTTAGTTTAAGTTATGTTTGCTTTGGAGGTTTGGTTTGTATTTTTTTTAAGTAAGCTTGTGTTGTCTTTCTAGGGCTTTTTTCTCTGTTGCTCTGAATTTTCAAGGGTCCTTTTCATCTATGTGAAGTGAACACACAGTGACAGCAAATCAAATATACTGATTTTTATACTTATGTTGGAGTGGCTAAATTAACTATGTATGGCGATAAAGAATTAGGCATTTGATATGAGCAATACAGTTTGACTTTTACTTACTTATTTTTATTTAAGCACCAAGTACAAGGATGTTTATAGTTGTAAAATGCTTTATTATAACAATAATTGAATTACTTTTAAAGGGTTAGTGCTACTTTACCTGTTTTAAATTATTGTAGTTTGATTTAGGGCAGGGAAAAAATCTTCACATTACTTTTTTTCTGTAATAGGAGCTGTTATTTATAAGTGAGGTTCAGTGCTGCCTACAGGAATTATATTTGCTTTGCTAAGTGATAGAGTTGAAAAACAATGGTCATTCATTACTTGGTGTCTTCAAACAAGAAGATAGTGATGTTAATAAACCCAAAACTGTACCTGTTAAGTGCAGGTCATCCTAACAACACTGATAGCAGTAAAGAAGGTAAAAATGCTCAGCAGGTAACCAGTGGCTAAATGCATATGTGAACTCAGCAGATGACTTGTCATTAGTGGGCTTCAGATTACTTTGGAGGGATTTATTAATTGTAAATCTTCTGCAGACATTATGAAGCTTGAATATCATGTGAGTAGTTGAAATAACGCAGTCAATGATGGTATCTATAGTGCAAGAGTGTTTACTTTCCTGGCTTTGAAGGGGTATTAAAGGTGTAACCTGACAGTATTGCATCAGGACTGGGTGCTACTGTATTCTGTTTGCCTAGTTTTGTAAAGCTTTTCTATGTGGGCTGACACGTGCATCTGTGTGCAGTCTCGTCATCTTCAGCACAACCTTTGAAGGCAAGTGTAAATGTAGGATCAAAACTGTAATGTTTTTTGGTCATGATTGTAAAACTGACTTATCAAACCACTATTTATGGTTTATTTGTATGTTTTAGCACTTTGATCCTTCAGAGAGAAATTTTCTCTGCAGCTGCATGATTCAGAACTGCTAAAGCAGGACGAGCAGCTGGTTGTTCATCACCTGATTTCATTACTACTGTGAGTTATGTGCTCTACCAGAGTTGAATTCTGCAACTTCTGTCAGGTCTCTGAGATTATTTTCAGTGTAACCATATGTGATTGACAACATTTTCAGTCAAGTTACAGCATTTTCTTATATAGTTGGTGCTTATTCTAACTGGCAGTCTTGAAGGAGGGAAGAATCTTGGGCTATATATAATATAACTGTAGAAATTCTCCTATTTGCTGGTCTTGAGTCATTCTTGTATCACTTGCACTTTCCTTTTAAGGAAAATCAAAGTAGAGGGTGGCAATAGTATTTTATTTTTATAATTATAAGGTAGATTTTGGTCTTTAGAAAGCACTTGCATTGAAAAATTATTACTCATCCTCTGAAGGCTAATTAAAACCCAAACCTAAATACTATGAGAACATGTATGTTAGTGGTGTTGCAACTGCAGAAGGTTGTCAGTGTTAGAAAAAGAGGGGAGTCTTTTATTAAAGTGTTACTTAGAAGCAGTTTCTAATGGCGTTTATTCCTAGTACTGTGAAGTTACTATTTACTGATCAGTTAATAACATCCTGAGTTGTTAAGTGTCATTGCCATTATTGGCTTATTTGGTTATGATGCTTCTCATCAACCAGCTATTTATTGAATATAACAGAAATGTCTTTCGGTCCTTTGTGTACATGTGGAATAAAGTGGTTTTGAAATGGGCATGTGCTTATGTGTCTGAACTGTAAGGTCAGACTGTCATTGAAGAGGAAGATACCTTGTATGTTCTTGGAATTGTTTGGTCTTTTTTTTCTATGATCAAAATAAATTATTTTGTTCCTTTGGGTTTTGGAAACTGGAAAATAGGTATTCATGGTGCAGGTCATTCCCTGGTTGCACACAATGAAGAGGGGAAGTAGGAAAGAGATTATTTTGACAGCTAATTCCTTGGAAAGCATCATGCTAACATAAACGGTTGTCCTTTATCCTTTGGCTTCATTTGTTTCTCCAACGTGATTTCCGCCCCCCCCCCCTTTTATTTTACTGTTGACATCCATTCATCTAGAGCTTTATCTTGTGTGCTTTGGAATACTCTCCAGGGGAGAAATACATTTCTCCAAATCAACAAATCTTAGGTCTACATATGTCATACATTTTGACCTGGATAGCTTTTGACATTGAGCCATGCCTTTGTAATCTTTGTTTCCTCATATTGGTGCTTCTGTGCTTTTTCCTGCCTGCTTTTTCCTGCTGGTTTTTTGCAGCTCCTGCTTTCAACTGGTTTATTCCTTTCTCTCTGTTGACTTTTATCTCTTGTATACTCCAAGTACATCACGGCTTCTTCCCTCTATCACGTCACGTTCTTTTTAGTTTTCAAAGAGATAATCTAGGATTTGCTTAAAAGAAAAGCAACAAACCATGAGCTTTCAAGCAGGTAAAATATTTATAATTTCTGTCTCCCTCCCCTTCCAAAGGAAAAGAATGCAAATAACAAGCCGTTTTATTTCTGCAACTTGTCTACTAAATGTAACATGAATGATTGCAAGCACTTTTGGGTCCTAAAGGGGATGCTGTGCTTGAGTTGTTCTTAAAAATTATGCCTATTTTAAATTGCTTGAGATGAGAACACCACAAATTACTGAATTTGTCGTTAAAATTTCAGTATGTTATTTTACCTTGAAACTTTTTCTTAACTCTAACCCTGTGGTATTTAGCTGTTCTCTTTTTGTCTTGTAAATTTAGCGCTGTGTTTAATTTTCTTTTTTTCCTTTGCCTTCCCCTATTATACACACATGCATATTATTTTTCTAAAGTATTCAGTGCTCACTTATCAAGGTAGCTGCATGAAAAGTTCAGAAAACAAATTCCTTTCCCCAGAGCAAAGATAGCATCTGTAACTGAAGGGTAAATCTGAGGTTGTACCTAGCCAGTTCAGCCACTGTATTTACATATATGTAAAGTCCTTTATTTGTACAATGGAGGCAGAACTAGCTCACTTCATACTTGCTGCACTTATTCAGCTAGGTATGCATACTCAGAAAGGAACCCTTTATGCCTATGGTCATTTGGGGTTCCGATTTTGCAGGTTACAGGAAAGCAAAATGCAGGGTCCACATTTTGACATTTGGAGAGTGACATGGAGAATGACATTTAACATGGTAGGATTTCTAAAATGGGCGTATTGTTAAATGGCAAATCTTGTATGGATACGCAAGTTCAGGAGTTCAGAGCGGTGGAAGACAAGTTTGGGTGTGTTGCTACTGTGAGTAGCCCCTGTGTGCCAGCTCCCTTCCCTCTTGGACCTTACTGTGCAGTTAGCAGGAAGGAACATGTCTGCACCTGAGCTGCTTCAGTTCAGGCAGGCAAAATAAACTTCCCATAAAATGTGGTTTTAAGTGAAGATGCCAGCTGAACTGAATTGACTTAGGCACAGTCATGTTTTCTTCTGTCAACTCATTTGCAGGGTGAGTGGCTCTGAGAGAAGGTTGAAGCAGATGGTAGGAAGCTGGAAGGGCTGAAGCAGTGCAGCTTTTTTCTCTGTAAACATGAGTCAGAGCTCTATCACTTCTGATACCATTTGAGGCTTGCACTGATTCAACAAACTGGAAGGTTTTTTAGTTTGTTTGCTTTGAGCTAATTAACCCTTGTGGTTTGTGTTTTTTTGTTTTGGTTTGGTTTTTTGTTTGTTTGGATTGTTTGGTGTTTTTTTTTTTGGTAAGCATTTGTGCAATTTCATTGTCTTTGCAAAAGATGGATGCTGAAAAATTATTTAAACTGAGACTCTTTATGTGTCTATGTGTGTACAAGCCATTGATTTCTATCAGCTCTTGCAGTTGCTGGCAACCTGCTTCATGCCTCCCACTTTGAAAACCAGTGTGAGTGGAGGACATTGATGAGTCACACTCTGATGCCATGTAGATTGTTCAATATTGAACTTCTATGGCAAAGTGGTGTAACTTGCTGCTCACTGTGACAAACCTCGGTGTGTAAACACTGATGTCAGTAAGCTGAGCATTTTCACTGTGGTATCAACAATCATCGTCATCTTACAGCAAGTGTTTTCTGCTCTTGCAAGAGCTGATTTCTTAGCGTGAGGTTTGTATTCCAAGTAGGTGGAATGTTCTTCATGTAATAACCTTCTTTATCTTTCTTCCTCTGCTCTTGAGTCAAGTAGGTTACTTGTGTCTTGTGATGGCAATGTCCTTAAACTAAGAGTTCCCTAGAAGGAAGTGCTACCAATCCGACTTCAGCTGTTAAAGGCTGCTATAAACTCACAGGGCATTTCCCAATGAAGTTGTCAAAATGGATTTTAAAACAAAAATCATGGTATATAAACTAAAATTATTTTTCAACGAGAGGACTGCATCCTTTTCTACTTGGAAGGCAGTAGCTGCCTAATTGTGCATAGTGACATAGGTGAATACAGTGTTGAGTAGTTTCTTTTAAAAACCTGTCATCAAAACTAAACTGGAGCAATATTTCTGTTTCTCATTTTGCCATATTACGCATCTCAAAGTTAGTGAAAGAGACATGGAACGTGTTAAGTCTAATCTTATGGGTTCACTTCTTGTGTTGAATTTATATAGTTATACCAAATGATATGTCAGATTTCTAAGGGATGATATGCATTCAAACCAGGTGTTGTTTATTCTTTGCACTTAATTGCCCTTAATTGCAAATGTTATTTATCAGAATTAAATATCTCTCATATACAAAGTATATCTAACGCGTTTTTCCTTGACAAGGGACTTTTCTTTCCTTGGTCACAAAAGAGTTTGCTTAATCTTTTAAATTTCCTGGTGATCTGTGCAAGTGTGTCTGCTGAAGTTTTTCCCTGGTTTTGTACTACCAGACCTTAAAGTAGTACCTCACTGAGCAGGTATATCAGTTTAAATTTGTAAACTTGCTTTGAATTAATTTTATTATATAAATTGAAATCCTTTCATCCAAAAATGAACAGCATTTGATAATAGGTCATGCATCTCTATTTTTCAAGGCTAGGTCTATTTATGTCGAAATGGATGATGAGAAATGCTTCATTTTTCAGGGTAAAATTCTGTGAGGGTAAGAGAAGGATAACCTCTCAAGATTTAGAAGTCATTCTTTAGTTCCCCTGAAACCACAGAAACTTTTTACAGTTTTGTAACATTAGCTGCTCTTCCAAAGTAAATGTTAAACAGCTTTTTTTCTTTCTTTCTGAGGTGTTTGAATTTTTTCATTGGTTGGGGATTTATTTTTTGTATTCAGCTTAGTTGGTCTTTATCTACTGTTTCATTGAGGAGAGAAGTTTTGAACGTAACTTTTGTTCTCGTTTTACTTATATTTTCTTGTTTTCTTTGTGAAGGTGCAGGGCAATGAAAATAGAACTACACTGGTATAAGAAGGGATGTTGGCTTCTCAGATACCATGTCCTTTTAGGACCTTGGGAAAATGACTCTGTAGCTGTAGCTTTGGAACATCAATACACGTGTATCTTCAGAGCGAAATGTTAACATTTGTGATCGTCTTTGCCTGATGTCACCCTGACCTCTTGCAGAAAGAGGGGATATTCCATCACAGCTGGCTGGGGGGTGGTTTTTAGGCTCATCATAATTGCAGATAGGTGTAAATTCTCACCTGGAACATTTGATATCCCTTCCAGAGTGGGGAAAAAAGGTAATTTCAATAGTTTAGTTGTTCTTACCTATATAAATATATTCAAATATTTACAAATGCTGATGGGTAATGCTTCTGTACATCTTGAGTCTCTAGAATGGTGAGGCTAGACTTGTAATTTTGTAACAGTTGTTTGATAAAATCTATCTTATCACTTCAAAGTTTGAGCTTTCTTTTGCTGATATAATCTGCATAGTATTCCTGTTTTATTTTGTTCTTCCCTGAATAGGTGCTGTTGTCCCTTTATCTGAATGGATGTGTGCCAAAGGTATAAAATGTATCTTCTGGAGACAGGTGTAGGGCGAGTCTTATTAAATAGATTTACACTATTGGAATTTGTGTAAGTTCTTGTTGGAAGTCTGGTATTGTCATGTGGCCATCACTGGAAATCTCACATCAACCCTGTGGAAATTGTTGTACAGTGTTTAGAGGAAAGATGGTATTTTTCAGGTGTTTTCTGAAGTTAGTTTCTCAGGAATCACGTTATATGTATAGGTTCGTGTAAAGTATTCTTTTCACTTACGTTTAAAATTGGAGTGATTATGCAAAAAATGCCTCTGTTGCTACATGATTTATTTTCTCCCTTAGCTGTGCTGCATTATTATTTTGTAAATGGCATTTCATACAAAACAAAGTGAATCTGGATAACTGAGAAATTACTTTCCTTTAGAGGGAAAAGAGAAAACATTAGTCTGTGGAGAATTTGAATCAAACTGTTATCTTAATTTTTTTTTTCCCCCCGAAAAAATATTTAATCAAAAAGTATCTGGGCTTATTTGTATATTCAGTAGAAATTGGAATGCTGAAATTTGAGCTGGATATTAAATATATAAATTCTCTTTTAACAACTACGTTTCTAATGGAAATGGTCTCTCCATTCTAGTGCAGCATCAAACTGTTGACTATAATATTCAAACATGAACTAATAATGAGAAGTGAAAATTACTGCAGAAGAGGAGAAAGTTAAGAATACGTTTCTAAGCTGCATTGTTGTTTCAAAATCCTAGTCCAAAAAAAAAAAAAACCCAACCAAAAAACCCACAACAATGACTTGAAATACTGAAACATTTTGAAAAATTGCTTAAAAAGTTAAACAACTTTATTTAGGAAATTTTTGTTACCCTGATTGGTGATTCTTCTAAGTGAGACTGTAGTAGCTGACTTGAAGTCCAGGCCGCCAGTAAATGTTTGTACATGATGGTGCTGTTCATCTTTCATGTGACAAAACCGATAGAAAAGGGGGAAAAAATCCCCTGAAGTCACCTGAAACTACCAAAAGTTTATTAAACTTTATATAATTACAGACCTTTTTTTTTTTTTTTTTTTTTAAGAACTTGATACAGGAGTGGTTAAACTTTTTATAAATTAAAGAAGGGACCAAATTGAGATATCAGGATGAAGCCTGTGTGTAATAGCCCAAAATAAAATTCTGTTCATATTTCTCATATTGCAGAAGTATTAAATAATACTAATGCAAAACATGCTTATGGAAGGAGACTGAAGTGTTTTGAAGGTTGTTTCATGTAACACACACCCCGTCCCCTGCCCTGTTTTACGTGTTCATATTTGAACTCCTGTTCATACTGTAATTAGTAAGCAAAAGGGGCTTTGCATTTGCAAAGCCTGACCATGGGCTTTCTACAGTGTGCATTAGGGGAGTTCTTCCCCAAATATGTTCTAGAACTTCACCTACTAAGTTGACAGTGTGCTGTACTGCTATATGATTATTCAGCTCCTGTATCCCCTTTTCATCAGTGTCCATAGGGTTTATTCACATTATTGTGGGATGGTGGCTAATGAGGTCTTACATAATGAGCTTGGCTAATGAGATCACAGCTGGTTTTGTTTTCCCACTCTTGCTGTCCCCTTAAGTTGCTTACTGCAATAAACACTGGCAGCATACATTTGTTGTGGTAAATATGCAGTCAGTTCAGCTGCTTCTTTAAATTTTACTCTTACTGAAAAAAAAAAAAAAATTACAAATCAGATTAAATAGAATACTGAAAATCAAAATGAAAGCTGAGAACCTGAACTCAGAAGTTGATGTACATAAAATCTGAGGGTGTGAATTTCATGTTACAGTTTAAGTGCAAGACAAGATTTTTACATTGACTGCATTGAGTGAATGTATGAAATAAATTTGGTTTTAGTATACATTTCTTGTACATATGATCAATATATATCGGTTCTTAAGAGCAAGGAACAGATATACTGGAAATTTTTAGTATTTTAGCATAAACACTCAATAAACACTTCAAATGATGAATGTAGATTTAAAACATTATCAGGGATTGGAAGCTTCCTCTCTCCCTTTAAAAGGAGTACCAATACAAACTTTTTCTGATTGTGATAAATTTTGTGTACCCTCCTTTTTGAGCTGTCTATATGTTTTGAGCTGACCAGAAAATTGCAGTCCTGGTCCTTCTGGTCCATTACACTTGCAAGATATCCCACTGGTTATGAATGCCATGATTTGCGGCAGAGAGGTGAGTGTCAGACCAGCCTGTACTTAAATTTTGCTGGCGTGCTTGTTTGTGCACATGGTGTGGATTTTCATGGCACATCTATGTATGTTCCTTAGTAAGCACTTTTATTGACAAAAAGGGTTTTCTAGTGTTCAGTTAGTATGTGGAAGGGTTATAATTGTTCCTAATTTGGAACTATGCAGAGCAGTTAAAAGCACTAAGACTTCTCTCTAATCAGCATTGCAACTCTGAAATAAATCTACTTCTTGTGGGTGTGGTTTCCTTAGACCTGAAACTCATAGTGCTTCTACCTAGGGGAAAAATGTGGTTTTTAAGATACTTTATCATTCAACATGATTTGTGTTGCATGGTGTGATACCAAAGACTGGAGTGCACTGTGCAAAGAGCATATTGATTTGCCTCAGTGAATTAGTCTGGAGAAGAGAAAGCTCATGGGGGAGTCTTATTAAAGTAAGTTCTTGACTGGAGAGGGGAAATGGAAGAAAAAGAGCTCTGGACCCTTCTCAGTGGTGTTCAACGACAAAATGAATTAAAACTGAAGAAAAAAGGGTGGGTTGGGTTTTGGTGTGTGTTTGTTTTTTTTTTTTTCTTTTAGTCTGCTTATCTGTTCGTTTTGGTTTGGGTTTTTTTGACATGCAAATGATTGAACACTGGCAGAGGTTGCCCAGAAAGACTATGGGCATAGTGAAAACCAATGAGATGCAGTCTCCTCTGGCTGACCATGCTTTGATTTCGGGTGGGGAGGGGTAGGAGGGGGTGGTGTTGGACTCAGTTTTCTGAGGTCCCATCCTACCTCAGCTATTCTATGTTACCTGGATATCTGAGAAAT
The DNA here is from genome assembly GCA_013397135.1 of Pachyramphus minor. Taxonomy (NCBI): domain Eukaryota; kingdom Metazoa; phylum Chordata; class Aves; order Passeriformes; family Tyrannidae; genus Pachyramphus; species Pachyramphus minor. The sequence continues at coordinate 108,393 of VYXB01000536.1, forward strand.
TACCAGAAGACAGCAAAAGGTATATATGTAGCAAGATAATGTTAATCTTGTTTTGATGACCCATTTATCACATGCATACCTCAAGAAAACTTCAGTTTTATCTAGTCTTAGGATAGGAACCTAAAGTCTAACAGAACTTAAAAATTGCAAGTGAAATAGACATATATGTTCTTTCTGTCCCTCCTTCTATTTTCTCACCCTTGAATGTAGCTCTCTCAATTCAAAGTGCACTTTCCAACACTCTCTGGAGGTTCTTTTCCTGCTTTATTTCACTTACGTGCTGTTCCTCACCAAGCTTTGCCCTCTACTATTCATCTGAGTTTTGCTGAATTATAGTTAGTATTGTCTTTTCTTGTCATGTAAATAACAGAATTAAGTTTAAATAAAATTCATTTCATACACAAAATGTTTCTGTTTGCAGTTGTTCCAGCACTGTTATGTATTCATCAATTTGTCTGTGTCTTGCTTGAATTTTGTGAACTTATCTTGCCTTCTATTCACTGTTCCTAGCCACTTGTTCACCTTAATAAATTAAGAGCACTGTTGCTGTAGAAGGAATGGGGAGACAGTAAAGGTGAAGTTCAAAGACTTAGTATTCCCCGTTCTGTAGTCATAGAGGATGAGAGTACCATTTTTTTTCCTGTGATCTGCTTTACTTGCCTGTATTATTGTAAAGATATGTAAGATCATGGTGTCTGTCTTCTACCACTTGAATCAGGTAAAAAAGTTGTTTGGATCCTGCAGATTCAGATTTTTCTTTGAGCTTGCCTTGACAGTACCAGCTTCAGGCCAACTTCTGTACCTTAAATTATAGTGTGTTCCAGCTTCTGGACTTTAGACATAAAGGATGAAATGGCTTGTCCGAAAAGCTGCTAAAGCTGGATTAGTTATCTTTGAGGAAAACACCCTAGATATGTCAGATTAATCCAAACTCCCTTTAAATGGTGATTTGCTTAAAAAAAATAGAATGTGTAAATAAGTCCAGTAAGGCAGATGTCCATTTCTGGGTTAATAATTGGAAATAAAATTATAGGCAAAGAAAGCTTAAATGAAACAGTGTACTTTATTTCAGCAAAACGTATTTGTATGTCTCATAGCATTGATCACTGCAAAGTTTTTCTGAGGCTTGAGGAAGCCGAAGGAAGGATTTTCCCATACCACATATTCAAAGCACTGTGTTTTAGAGTGAACTTGATGCCTGTAGATCTGCCTGCTTTTTCTGAGAGGACAGGGGTTGCGATTCTGCTTAAAAATTCAAACAAAACGTCAGAGTATTTCATAGGAGCATCCCAGTTTCCTTTCGGTTTAGCATTCTCCATTGCAGCAAGGTGAATCTGGTTGTAGGCTGCTGAAAAGGATGGACCCACCTCTTCCCTTCTCCTAGGCCTCAGATGTCACTTCTTTTGTCTGGCTCTGCTGTTTTCCCCACCCAATGGTGAGCCACTTCAGGGAGTTCCCTTCCTGCACAGAGCTTGTCCTTCCCTTCTGCCCACACAGAGAAAAACTTTGTGCTGCGTTAGATCACTGAGCTGGATCCCTGAAAGTTCAGAAATATGTTAGTACTAGTGCAAGGGAGGAAGTGAGAGGGAGGAGATTGTTAGATCATCTTTGCTGTGATTTGAAACCATATTTCAACCTGAGGAAACTTGTTTTTATGAAGTCTTGGCTCTGTTTGGCATCTGTGAGGGTGCAAACAGAACATCTTAGTTGTTTAATTAGAATTTACAGAGTTCTGACTTCTTAACCATACTTTATTTCTGAAGTAACTGAATTGTAGTTTGCAGAACTTGAACTGCAGCATCTTCCAAATAGCACTTTATTAAATGCTCCATAGTAGTTTGTCTTAGGGATTTTATGATTTTTTTTAAACGCACTACACGCAATTCTATAACACAACACAGGGCAGCAACTGAAGCAGTTTTTCTTCCTGCATCATTCCTTCTGTAGTCTGTGTTCCCCTTATCCAGACACCAGAGCCAATGTCTTATATTGCATTTGATAGCAGAACCTATGAAAAGCTGCATGAATGCTTCTTCACCTTAGTTTGTACAAAAACAGCTGAGTTAGCTCAAAATATGCTAAACTGAACCACAAAAGGAGTATTGTCAATCCTTGCTGTTTCTTCTGTGCTTCATCTGAGATAGCAAACAACACAGGGAAATTGCCTGTTTCTCCACAATCCCATTCAGCTGCCTACTTGTGCGGGGTTTTTTTTTGCTTGTTTGCTTGCTATTATAAATGTTGAAACTTTCAGTTTAGAAGAATGAAGGAAGAACCATAAAGCAGTTAATGGAAATCTGAACAGCCTGCATGCAAGAGGCGGTTGGAGTGTATGCCTCTATTCACAGTGCAATTTGAAAAATGGCCTTTAAAATGATTTTGTTAAATAAGACACCTAAAGCTAATTAGAGCAGAAGGGATTGTCTATGGAGCAGAAGACATGGAAGAAGTTGTGGACTGAAGTCTGACAGAGGTGAATCTAATTCAACGTAAGACCTTAAAAGGGTGATCATTCTTATTTTACAAGAGAGAAAGCTCAGACAGCTTTCTTTACCTTGAGCTGTGGGGGCTTTGAGGCTTTTCATCACTGATGCAAGTATTCATCTTCAGAGTAAAATATGAGGGGTTTTCCCATAATGTAATGAACCCTAAATCCTTTTAGGATCAGGCTGTGCTGTGCATTGTTTTTAATGCTAGCCTCTGAAAGCTGAAATCTCCTTTCCAGTACTTGAGTATATGAAAAGTAGTGTGCTGAGGGACAGAGGGACATTGCAGAGGAAAGCGTATAAAGACTGAGCGGAATAAAATAACTTTGCTTCTTTACTCAGCTCATGCTTGAGATGAGTTTCAGAAACAGGCAATTGACTATGAATGTGAAAATCCAAACAGTCTGATATGAGAAAAACAACGGACATACTTTTATCCCAGGAAGTGAAACTGTTACGGGCTGATATCCAGCTCAATTGAAAGGTAAACATGCCCTTCCCAATTCACATACCTTTCTATTATTGCATCCTAGCAAACTTTAACCATCAGTTAGAGTTGCTAAATGAGAGTTCGAAGGTGCAATTACCCAATGGTTGACCGTTCTTGGTAAAAGTAAGTTTATTTCCTGTTCTAAAACTTTTTCTTTTTGTTGGTGCTAGCTCTTGCTGTTGCAACAAAGAAATGGCGTTTGTGAAAGGAGAACATAGGTTTGTTGCTTCTTAGTTCAATACAAAAGAAGTGACATTTGTTGCAAAGGTAATTTACTGTTTCTGAAATAACACTGTCACTGAAACAATATTTTAATTTGAGCTTTATTGCAAGTATTCTTTGACTGCAAAATAAAGGTCAAAGATTTAGGAAGCGTATAACCTATTACTGAAGTCCAACCCCACAGATAAGAGTTGCATAGTTATCTCATTCATCCAAAATGGTGCATTCCTAGGCCAGCTGTACTTGCCTTCATGTTCTGAATGACGCAAAGACGGACAGTGTTGGCAGATTGTTCAGTGCGTGCAGAAGATTTGGGAGTTGGAGGGAACAAGAAGTAGAGAAGAACTGAAGTATTTGCTGTAGTATTTGCTTCTAGAAATTTTCATTTACTGAAGGGAAAGTTGTTTTATTGCTATATTTATTCCATTTAAGTAAGCTAGTAATAACTTTGAATATGCATTCTGGATTTCTCAGTTATTACTGCATCCAATACTGTAGACAGACTTAGACTGCACCTAAGTTGCTTATGCATGTTGTGTCCTATCAACATCTCTCTCACTTCAGAGACTGAAAGCAAAAAATAAGCATGTGAAAAACAGTTGAGAGTGAAACACTGGCAGTCCTACTTTATCAGTGTAGAATTAAGAATTCTGGGAATGAGAGCTGGTGCATAGATCTTTGTTATTTGACTCCCTTTGGAGTTTGGTTATTTATATATTTGTTTTAAGAATGGGTCGGAAAAGAGGGCTGTTAAAGATAGTTATACCAGTAGTGCTTTAAGGTTTCAAATTTTTTTTTCCCCCCAGTCCTTTTTCCAGTGCTTTTCCCTCTTCTTACTGTTCCTGGTTTCTCTTGTGCTAATCTTCCATGACAGGGAAGTTCTGTAGCTCTGGCCATCATTGCTTTGTTGTTTTTTTTTTTTTAACTTCCAATGGCATAATGGTGAGAGAAAGACCTAGGAGAGTGGCTTGCAGGTTAAATATAGAAGAGATGGTGCGTTATTCTGAAACTTTGTTATACAGAGGCAGGATTCTGCAAGCGTGATGGTCTCTCAAAGATGTATGTTGTGTTGACTTGATAAAAATATTTGAAGTTTTCCTAAGCATGAGTCTTATGTGTGTGCCAAGAACTTGATTTTTATCAAGATCTGAAACCTGTGTCTATGCTGGGCATGCCTCTCTGGGGGCATGGCAGGACTGCTTCACTGAAATTACAGCTTTGAGCAATGTTCGCCTACTCATGAGTTTGGTAGCACAGCTGTTTTTGGGAGCTAAGCTGTCCTCTGTAAGGCTGCTTTCATCTGTGGCTATAGGGAGCATAAATGAAGAAACACTGAAACGGCTTCCACAGTTTCTGCAATCTCCAGTTCTGTGTATTATTATTATTATGCAGAAGACATCGTCGCTTAAACCCCAGTTCCTCTCCACAATCATCCCACCCAAGCAAAGCAGAACTCTTTGAGGCAGCTGGGGGTCTTGAAACTAGGAGCTCTGTCATAAGGCATATGACAGAGGAAGGAGAGTCTGGCAGGAGAGTATCAAGTTTAACTTCTACAGGCATGCTGGCATTTTATTTCATTTTGGCAGTCTTGAATGTAGCAGTCTTGCAGTTTGCTTTCGCATGGCTTTTCTGTGTGTAATTATTAGACTAATAAGTTCCCCAACAGGCACTGTTTCTGTTCTTGTCCACTTACTCCCTCCCAAAACAATGTCTCCCCTTCTCTTCTCTTGTAATACAAATGCCTTGTGCATGCTTGCTCTTTTACCACTGTGTTCTGTGGACTGATGCTTCTTCCTTCAGCACTTTTCAGAGAGCCATAAGGGGCAGCAGTGCCTCTTCTGCTTGAGACAGCTTTTGAACCTGTTTCAGTGATGGGAAAGGTAAAAGCAAAGGCTTTGTTAATTTTGTAGTGGCATTGTGGTCTTACCCTATTTTCTCCTCATTTCTGCAAATCCTCCAAATAAGTCTCATAAAGTTGCTTTTGTTTTTTAGTGCTTCTTTAAGTGAGGAGGGAAGTACTACAGATAACGAGAGTACTAGAAAGGAAGTGCATTTGGCTCTTTGTGTGGCACTTAATTGAGACTGTTGAGTTATCCTTTCACAGTGCTTGCGGAGTAGTTCTTGAAAGAAAATGGTGAAGGTTTATAGATGCTTTTTGCAGGCAACAAAGTACAATTGTGAATTAATATATTTGCACAGCCCTGCTGTACTGGAAATGTTTCTGCACAAGGGGCTACTGCTCTACTATATAATAGGAGGTGGCTTGATTCATCATCTGTTTTTAACATGGTACATAATGCATTGTACAGAATACTTGATTAAGTGTGTCTAAATGTTGCTTGTATAGAAATAAAAATACAAAACCCACTTTGTAACCCTAAATACTAATACTGGTTTTTGAGTCAAGGTACGTAAGTGGAGCTATTTGATTTAAGTATATGTCTATAGTCAAACTTGTGGTATAGCGAAGTGATCAGTGAAACTGCCTGGGTCTTGATGACGTGGAAATTCACACCAAATTTAGGTTAGCAAAGTCCATGGCTTAATAGTTTTTTAATGTATACAATTTTCATTTTGTCACCATTTTACATGATTAAGATGCTGTTCTGCACAAGGTAATGTAATACAGGTAGTTTGATAATTAGGCAAACCACCCCTATATTGACTGGTTTTGATTTTCATATTGTAGTGCTTCAGAACCTTCTTTTTTTTTTTACTATTCTTTTTTGTAATTGTTTCTAACATAATTCTTGGGTTCTAATTCTGACAATCAGCTTTCATTTTTGCTTTTTATGTATCAGCATTAAATATTAATTTTTTTGTTGTTGTTTGAAGATGCAGAAAACTTACTGCTGCTTCAGCTTTGGTCATATATCATAGTTCTAAATTTATTTTCAGTTTGTAAGATGACTCTACCTTTTGATAGCTTGTGTTGACTGAAGTGGACTAAAGTTCATTTGCCAGTGGAGGAAACTGAGGAGTTCAGCTTGGTTCGCCAGTGACAGCATTGGTCTACTATGCATGAAAAAAATATAAATACCTCAAACTAGTATTTTAACTGTATGTGCTAGTTATAAAAGGGTCAGGCATTGATCAGACTACAGGCAACTCAGAGATGTGTATGTGACAGACATGCTGCATGAAAATTTTTACTTCAGTATAGATTTTTCTTGGCTGTTGATTAGCAGGCACAAAACCTAGTTAATACTAAACAGTTGGCAGAACAGAGAAGCAAAACTACTTTTGCTTTGCTGTTTGTTAATTATTTATTATTATTCTGTGACTTGGGGTAGGTTTTTTGCAGTAAGATTGGCACTGGCTGCTTCCTCAGCTAGTTATCGACGCTCCCTGCCATTTTGAGTTTATTTTTCTTGCACAAAGCCTGGGAAAAAAGATGAACCTTCTTCTGAAGGTCACTGTGTCCAGCTGTCTTTCTGAGCAGTGGGATTGAATCATTTCAGAACTACTGACCCTTCACATATAATACTGTGCCACTGGCTGCCCTCATCTAAAGCAAGGGCTGACAGGATACTGAGGGGATTTCAGCAGTTGTGGAAATGAATGAGGAGGATGTCCTGTTAAGGTAGCTGAATGTAATGGACTCTTGTATTGGCAGGTTCCACTGGAATTTTCTTTAAGCCAAAATTCATCCTCAAACAAACTTTTTTCTTTATTTGAAGACAGCAGAGTTTTAAAGTACTGTCTTATTCTTATGGTAAGACACTGAGTACATTTTAGTACTAATTGCATACAGGAGGCTGTCTTCTGGGAGAGCTTGAATCCACTAATCAGCATCTGTCTCTTGGTCTCATGTTTGTGTTCACATCTATGTCACCAGTTTAATAAAGGTGTACTTGTGGAGTGCAATCTTTGAAAAGGAGAAAATGGTCACTGACAAATGCAGACATATTTACTTTTTTTTTTCTTTTTGTCTGAGGACAAACCTAATACATCCTTTCCCAAGAAATATCTGAACTATAGTTGTGTTCTAGAATTGTTGTTTGTAGCACAAGTCATCCTACAAATTGAAGGCCAGCTCTAAAGTCTTGCTTATTACAGCCAAAAATATCTTTTGGAACACCCTGTATTTTAAGATGATATCTTCCCAGTTGTTTTCTGCAGACTTTTTTCACATGCTTATGCTTAAAATTGGAAGTTGTTCTTCAGAAACTCTGTTTTCAGTTTGTACTCTGCCAGTAGGACTAACATAGTCAAATGGAACTCTGAAGAGTAGTACATTTGTCCTTGCAGCATTGGTTAGTTAGATGCAGGATATCAATTCAACAAATCATGTGTGCTCTGTGCAAAACAACAACAAAAAAACCTGTAAAAAGAAATCTTTGTGAATGATGGTCACTGAACTCTGACAAATAGGGCATTAAGAATCCATTCAGAGATCAGATTAGATCAGAATATTCTTATCAGACTGGAATGATGATTTCTATGAAGTGAAATCTTCACATATTTGGAAGACTTCACAAGCAATACTTATGATGTGAACAAAAATTGTTAAATGCTGTTAGTGTCAGTGTAAACTGTTACTGTAGACCAGAAGTGGCATGTGTTTAATTAGTTGAGCATGTGCTTTTTTCCGTTGCTTTTAGTGGAGAACTCAGTCTCCTTCCTAATAGTCCTCCTGATGGTGCATGGAGTGATGTATGAGGGCAATATAAGAAAAGATGCTGTATTCCCTTGGATATTGCTTTCCTAACAGGAGATAAGTTAGGTTGTTAAATTGAGAAATGTTTTGAATATTTTTGTTTCAATTTCCCAAACTTCTTACCTTTTATTTCTCTGAAAATCAGAGAACCTATCACTAAAACTGGCAATTTTCTTAATCACAGGAATTTCTTCCTTCCTCTCACCATGTCCAGATACCTTAAAAAAGGTTGGGGTTTCTTTTACTAAGAGAGGATGGTGCTGAGAGAGTTAAGGTGATTGCCTTTGCATGTGTAGAAGGATGGTAAAAAATGGTTCTCTGCATTGTTTGGGATGTGACAGGACATTATGCTTTTAAGTTGCAGGAGAGAGAATTCAGTTTAGAGGTTAGTAGGCACTAGAAGAAAAGAAACTTTTCCAGGAGAAAGGATGGATAAGGACTGAAATAAATTTCTTAGGAAGATTGTGGAATTGTTATCACTAGAAATTTTTTGCAAGGCACATTAGAAAAAGCTTTACCTGAAGTGATTCATATATAGCTGGTCTTTTGTTGAAGAAGAGTGACTTCCAAAGGTGGTTCTACTACCAGTGGTCAGGAATATATCTATGAAATACTAGAAGCATTTTAGCTGAAACTGTTATTTTTCTTGTCTTTATTAATAGCGCAACACAACCAGGGGTTGGGAGGAGGAATGTACTGTATATTGAGTAGAACATAATTGTGTCACTTATTTAATGTATTTTAACTATACTATGTAGAGTTGATAATGGAAAGGACTTTTGAACTTTCAAAAACAGGAGTGCTATGGGTGACTTATATAAAAGAGCTTTCAAACGCACCTACAATCCAGAGTTTAGAGTAATTGTAGTAGACTTTTAATGTGAGAAGGAATCGATCTAAGTATTCACTGATGTCTTAGGAAAGGTAATTAATTAAATATGACATAAAAAATTGAGAAGGTTACCAAATTGGTTGGATGGTACTTTCCAATCCTACTACATACAAGAAAAATATTATAAAGCATGATATTTTTATGCATTCTTGTTAATCAGCTAGTGGTAAATGTATTTTCTTGTTAGCAGGATAAATCACACTTCAGTAAACTAGTTTACTCTAGTAAACATACAATTTGCTTATTGCCTACTAGGGCAATTCATCAGTTCATCTCTTGCAAAGCCTGTGGTCTCTTTGAAATGAATGGTTCTGTACTCCTGGGTGTAATATTTTCAGATGTCACCTATGATATGTATCTTGTTGTAGTAGAGAAGAGTTGACCCCCTTGAAGAACAATGGCAGATGAGAACAGCTTGGTGATACCCACAGGTTCTTTGATGACTGGAGGTAGACTGGACTGAGTAATCAGGAGTGGTGTTTAGCTTCTGCCTGCCTTTCTCGGACAGTGTATGCATAGTTTATAGGAAGCCTTGGAGCTGTAGTATGTACCCTTATCAGCTGACTTGACATGTAACATGGGAAGGGCTGTTGCCTGCAGCCATCTTCTGCCTCTGGAGAAAGTTATACGGTCACCTTATTAGAAAGTGTGTGGTCCAGTGTCTTAAATATATTGGAGTAAAATCAAAGGTAGGATGTGAAACTTGCACAACTTCCAAAAGGTTTCCATGTGATACATTGAGGTCTAAATATTTAAATTTCTAAATTACTCTATGTATTATGACCTTCCAGAGAGTTTCAGTAGCATTGTCAAGCGATATATTAAAATTAATAGTGTATGAAAACATGTTTGGTTTGGCCTACATAAAATAAATGCTTATGGAATCCATTCCTACTGTTTGCATTACTGAACATCTGAATTTTAATGAACTAGTACTTGGGATTATTTTAACGTCTAAGCAGGTTTATCTGTCCAGTGTTAGCTTCAGAATTAGAATGAGTAATGAATACCTCAATTTAACAAGGTAACTTATGGACGAAGACAGGTGATGAAAGCATTGGCAAACAAATGGCAGGACCGATCCTGGGTTGACTGGTGGGACAATAGACTGGTCCGCAGTGGAAGTGGAGGGTAGTTTGCTTCTCTCAAGCTGTTAAAAGTACATCTGGGACAAGTAGGCAGGGTTTTTATGGAAATAACCTCTTAAAATGGCATAGGAGCAATTTAGACAGTGAGAGAACACTTATGGATCTTGCAGCATAGTTCTAGTTACTATGCTTAATTTGAATGTTCAAACAGGTAATTTGGATAGGTAACAGTCACCTGATTGGACCTGATGTTTTGCAGACCTGTGAGATCTCGTTTGTCTGCTTTAGCTAGGTGCTCTAGCTCACTACTGTTGATAACCTCTTCAGCACTTAATAAGCAAATAGCTAAGCTGCTCTATTGATTAGAATTAACTTCTAAGTTGTTTACCAACATGTGGAATCCTGCTCTCCTGCTGCTCTCATCTTTGGGACTGCAGCTATGGTGGCTCATTAAAAAGGGGAGGGATGAGGTCTCTTTGGATGACTGCATGCCAGACTCTTTGTGTGTGCTTCTATTACTTTGTGTCTGTAATGGAAATTAATATTATGCAAAAACATAATGTGAAAGGAACTATATGGGAACTGTAAAGTTTCACAGTTGAATGTTAAAAATCTGTGGGATAGGAATGGGTCATAACTGCCTGATATCGTATTCCCCACTCTGTGCTAACAAACTAATTGTGCTTCTGCCTGAGGAGGGAAAAAGTCTAGCTGTAGACTGCATGTTCACATGTATTTGTCCCCCCACCCCACTTCACCACATGTCTATTAAATATACTGCTTTTAAGGCATTCTCTTCTCTGTATGAGAACTCTAAATGAGTTTCTTTTTAGGCCTGCCTTGGTTCCAGACGCTGGGACTTTGCAACTAATTTCATCTTTGTCCTGTTTTGTGGTGGGGTTTTTTCCATTTTTTTTTTCTTTAAAGTCTGATGTGCTGTGGCAAAGACTATTAAAGGTAAAAAATGTTACCTGTTTTCTGTTTTCAGTATAGCAGTATGATTGATTGTAGGCTTTACTAAGATATTATGTAGAAACAGGAACATACTGCTGTGTATGATGCTAGACAAATCAATTAGGTGTTGATGTTACCATGACTTATTTCAACTGGGTCCTTCCAAAAAGTTCATAATTTTTTCTAACAAATATAATTGAAATTGGTACTGCAATTACCACTTGGATGTATTTGAGATTTAGCAAATGGAATGGATAGTGCCATAGGTCTGTAGCCATCTTTCTTCTGCTTCAGTTGGCTGATAAACATTTTTGAATCTTTAGTATTAGCGGACAATGATTGGTATCACAAAATCAGAAAATAATGTAACATACAGAATAAAGATCAAACACTCATGATAGTTTGTTTCTAAATTCATAGTTATGCTTGCATTAAGCTTGTGTGTGCTTATGAAGAACATTGTGTTACATTTTTTTCTATTTTCTACTTGAAAATATGTGTTGAAAATATGTGAAATATTTGTTAAATTTTTGACAGAAAGCTCTTCAATTTTCTGTGAATCTAGGGATATTTAGTCATAAATTGAAAAAATGAATCTATTTGTAAATATTAGATATACTTGAAAAAAATTTTCCTATTTAATAGATTAACCCCCACTTTTTATAATATATCATGATCAACCCAAAATTATGTAGTAGTCTTTATTCTAAGTGGGTGTTTTAAGGTATATATCTTAAGACTAGATAAAAACTTCCTGTGTTAAAGAAACCTAGGTATCTCAGTGCCTTTAAACCAGTAGGCAGTTTCTTCATATATTCTACTTTTTTTTGGTAATGCAAGAGTAAATAGCCATTCTTCAGATTACACTTCAGGTCTGTTTTATTTACCGATTTTTGTTGATTATTTTTTCTTACACTAATTTATGTTAAATTTACTCCCTGTTTTAGGTGTGTAATTGCTGAAATTAATTGGAAAGTCTGTTTCTTCTGTGTCATTTCATAATGATGGAATTATGTCTTGCTATTTGCACAGTGGTTTACTTTTGGTGACCTGCCAGAAGCCTGCTGGGATTTAGACATTCACAGAGGAAGAATGATTTGTAAAATGTCTGCTGTAAACTCACAGAAAGGTATACAGGAAATACCATTATAGACAACATACAGTATATTTGTAGAAATGTTTATAGGTGATACTGTGTTTTTGAGAGTTTGACTGAAAGGGTGTAAAGCCTACCTTTCAGCATGAAGGAAAACTAATTTGGGGCTATTTTATTTGATGACTGTTTGTAGACCCTGACACCTGGTTGTGGAGTCCTGTCCTGATCTGATCAGTAATGCATAGTCAGGAGACTATAGGATATTAAAGCAAATCTAGTTAAAGATCAAAAAGTGTTAAAGCAATTTTGTGGGCCGGTTGTAATATTTGTAAACTGAGCATGTTTTAATGTTGCTTTTCAGACAGCAGGAGTCCAAATCCAGGGATTCTTCTGAATACTGTAATTACTAAAATCTGCACTTGGATAGTTGCTTACAGGGGAAAGCAAATGTTTTCCATGTTACAGTCAACAGAGATGTGAACAATTCCCGTCAAAGTAAGAATCAAATTATTCTTTTGGGTGTGTCAGTCATTCTGCAAAGTAAGTAAAGAGTGGCCTGTTTTGGCACAGATTCTTATTTCAGAAATATAGTCTTCTCAGCAAAGTTGGTTTCCTCCCTCCTTGGGGTACAAGGAATTATGCTACATCATACTCAACAGATATGCAGCAGAAAACATAATATTACTTACAAAGATTATTTTTACCTTACATATTACAAAAATTATTTTGCTTTATATGTTTGATCAATTCTTTTTTGACTTGTCATCCTGTGTTTTCATTGCTCCTAAAACATATACTCAGAAAGAACCTTTTTTTCCAAGAAGGTGTTTTCTCTTAGTTGTTGGGGTTTTTTGGAGGGTTTTGTTTTCTTTTACTGGCGATTTTTTTTTTTTTATGTGAGGTGTTATGTTTGCTGTGGGTTTTTTTATTTGCTTGTTTCTGTCACTCAAAGACAGTAACTTTTGGCCTATTGAGAGGAATAATGGTAATCGCTCTATATTTTAAATGGAATTATTTGTAAAGAGATTAGACAAAGTATTACTAGTTAAGGGATGGTCTACATGGATTATAGTAATTTTCAGAGTTTGTTTAATACAAATATTGAAATGCATTTTTCTGTGTAAGCAGATGTTTACCTACTTGAAACAGTTCCCTTTTGCATTAAGATCCTATCTAACTGAGAATCGCAAAATTCAAACAAAGGCAATGATGACTTTCTAATGATTCGTAAGTATGCCATTTAAATAGGAAGTATGATGTATTTTGTTACTTAAAGTCATTAATACAATTTAGAGATAGGATTATGTGCCCTGCCCTCTTCCTTGACAGCTGCCTGGTGATACAATTTAATATAATTTTTGAGAGCTGTGTTGATTGTTCAGACAGTAAGCCATTCTCTGTAAGTTGCACTTATTCTTTCAGTTTTGTTAACAAGAAAGACCAGTTGCAGGATATAACACACATAATGCTTGGAAGATTTGCAGGAGCCAGAGTAAAAAAGGCAGTTGTGGTTATATTGTTAGCAATTTAAAAATTGAAGCCTTTTTTAAAAAGGAATTGACAGCATTTCCTTTTTTTTTTTTTTTTTCTTTCCCTTATGAGGTTAAAAAAAAGCATCTAGTCAAATTAGGATCTATTTTTTCCCCCGTCTTTCATAAATGATACCCTTTGGCTGACTGTTGAACTAAATGAACAAAAATGTTAATGTATTTTTGTAAATACTGCTTGTGACTTCTAGCTTAATTGTGGAAAGAAACTTTTCAACATGATGGTGCTACCGGTTGACTAACGAATGAATATAGATACCAGAACTGATTACTTGATGAAGTAATATTGAGAGTTAGAATACCATTTTCTACTTTGGTTCCAGAAGTTATGCTGTCAAGGCGTTGGAGCAAGCTAGACAAGTTTGCTGTGGATCCAAGGATATGTTTTTCTCTTGGGTCTAGGACCCCAGTATTTTCAGACATTTGCGTTTAACAAGTGGATCCTTATAAGGGGGGAAGTAGTGAAGCTGCTTTTTTTTATTGTCTATAAAATCCTTTTAAAATAACTTCATCTCCTCTCCATGAAAATGTCACGGAGAAGCCTCAGATAAAATACCTGCCCTCAATACCCTCCCCCTTATCCTCCTCCCACAGTATCTCCAATACAAAAGATAACTATAGGCAACAGCTGATTTAGTGGACTACTAATTTCTTTGTCACCTCTACTTTTTGATTTTTATTAGAACAAGCAAGCTCTTATAGATATTCTTTATTTCTTTGTACTTTGTCAAAATCAGGTGGAAGGTTTGTCCTGGTCTTTCGGAAGTTATGGGAAGAAGCTGGAAAAGAAAAGGTAGATGAACAGGATGATGGTGTGCACTCTGGTCCCTAGAATATCCAAAATGATTGAACTTTGTTTCAGTTCTTTTTCACTCTCCTTGTGTGGTGGAATGGCCACCAGAGGATTTTGAGTGGTTTTTATACACATGTGCATACTGTACCAGATGTTTTAAAGTGAGATGAAAATACACAAATGAAATTTACTGTAAAATGTAACTAATGTGCTTTTTATCTTTCCCTTTTTTTCTGTTTAAACCTTTTAATCCGGGGCAGATAAATAGTTGAAACTTCAAAATTTTTTGGAAAAACTTGGAGCTGAGGTAGCATACTCCCTCAGTTTAGGCCTGTGATCCCAGCCTGAGTGGAAGGAGAATGTGCACAAAATCCTGCAAGTGCAGACCACGCAGAATGAGGTGTAATACAAGTGAAAGAGTGATATTGTCTTGACTAGACTCTAGACTCTTATGAAAACAACATGCCAAATGCAACAGTTTTGGGTTTTCATCATGTCTTTTTCCCAAAATCATGTGGGTTTTTTTCACTAACAGAATAATTACTGAGGTACATTGAGGCTATTGCTTAAAAATCTCACCAGTAAGCCATATATAATAGCTTATATCTGCCACTTTCTCATAAGTATCTATGTATGCTTTTGGATGTTGTCTTTTATATATTCTAAATTATTATAAAATGTGTGAGAGGACTCTCTGATTGTCCACCTTTCTTGGCCAAGGCATTCTGTGGCAGTTGCGAAGGCTGGAACTGCAACCAGAGAGAGTAACTGTTGCAGTTGATTGGCACAGAATGTTTCTTTGGAATTTATATTGTTACCCATTTTTTTTCTTTTTCTTTTTTTTTTTTTCCTTGTGTAGTGATACAAGGTTGTACAGAGACAGGCAGTGTTTTGTCTTCAGCGTGTGCTTTTGTATGTGTTTGACTGCGACACGTGCCTCCCAACTGTCACATTTTTGGTTTGAGAACTCTCTGAACTTGCCTGTTTAACATGTAGTTAAAATTTGATTTAAATATTAGCCAAGCCATATAGATTTTTTTTTCTTGTTTTTCACTACTGCTTAGGTTTAATGGTATTGAGCTCTGTAGAGGACAGAGGAATTGGCAAGTTTGTTTTCAGCAAATACGTCATCCTAACTTGGCCCGAACAGGGTGCTTGTACATATTTTTAGTGTAATTGGCTGTCTTTCTGGTAACTTCAGATGTGTACGCTCCTGGTTGTGATGTATTAATGAGATTTTTTTTTTATTTGAAGGGAATGGTCTCTTAAATCATACTACTATTTACTATACTTTTATATGACATAAAAAATAAACTGTTATATCTTTCTCATAATAAAATTGATTTATATGAGATTAGTGTACAAGTGAACTAAAAAGATACCTAACTTCCTTATGGATTCAGTATTATTTCAGAGAGGCACTTTAAATACATTTTTGAACCTGGCCACAAGGACTTTTAATGCTTTTTAGACCTAATGATAACTCTTCTTTAAAATGATCACTAAGTGAACTGTTCTTTAAAGTGATCGTTTTATTCTTTAGAAGTGTTTCTTTTGCAAGAGATATTGATGTAATACAACGTATCACAGAGAGTGCCAGCAAGAATAACCATATTTCATTTTCAATATTTCTATTATGTAGGTATATACAAGCAAAGTTTTCTTAGCTTGCTTGCAAAGGTGCTGTACAGTTCTGTTCTTTAAGGGTAACTTGACTTTGCTTTAGGAGCTGTGAGAGACTGTTTCTGTTTTGGTAAATAGCCATGGTTTGCATATTAGATTAAGCTGCCTGCTGACAGTAATTATTCTAATTGAGAACGTAATTAAAAAAAAAACACCAAAAACAAACCAACAACCCAAACCTGCTCGTCCTAATTTATTTAACCTTTTTTTAAAAAGAACATCAATGTGTGTGAGACCGAGATGGAGTGGTAGATACGTTCAAGTACATAGCAAATTGTATTTGGATATAGGGAAGGAATCATTTTGCTATTCTACCTTCTGGACAACACTTCCAAAGGTGGTCTTTACCTCTGGCAAAGAGGATAGTGATGGACTTTTAGGTTATTGAGTGTGGGCTTGATTTTATTGCTTTTAATAGTGTGTCTATTGCATGGTTTCTTTTAGGACAGTTATTCACAGAGTTTGTGGCTAGAAGGGACCAATAAATTGTCTAGTCTGCCATCCTACACATGCTAGAAGTGTCTATATTTCATCCAGTTCTCCTGATAATGAACCTTTGGACTTAGCTGAGCAAAATGTAGTTTGTGCTTAGATAAAGTGCATTTGCCAGAAGTATATCCATCATTTATTTAAAGATGCCGAGGGATTGAGAAAACACTAATTTTTGTGCTAGTTTTGTTCTGATGGTTACTTCACTTTCTTGTTTGAAGGGCGGGAAAAAAAAGTATTTCTGCATTATGACATTGATTTAAAATTGATCCTGACTTTTCAGGTTTGTAACATGTATTACAGATGTATGGTATAATAAAAATGCATATATGCGCATGGTATATATGAAGTCCATACTCTCAGTCTTAATTCCACTAAATATATTTTTGTCTTTGGAAATTCTGCTATGCCCTTTGTCATTTATCTATGATGTGTGGATATGGCACAAAAATGACAAGCTGATTGGAATGAACATAAAAGTTTTTATGGTAGTTTTATCTAGTATGAACACTTTAATGCAATTCTGTAAATTAATAATATGATTATTTCTGCTTGTTATTAATTACCTTTGCTCTGAAGCCTTTTGCAGCACAGAGCTTTCAGTGTCAAAACAGGATTGCACAAACATCTGCTATTAGACTTTAATAACTTCTGGTATTTATTTTTTAGCATGTGCTGGTTAGATCTAGAATTCTTCTAGCTTAAGTTTTTTTGCAGTGTTCTACAAATGCTGTATTTTTATATTTATTATTTTGTCTTAGGTGTATATGTCCATAGTACTCACCAATTCCCACACTGTATGGGGACTGAAAAAGCATTGCATTGGCCAAAATCCCTAATTGCTTTGCAGATTCCTATGAGAGTTTTCTCTTCAGCCAGGTTTTAGGTTATTGGAATCTGCCCCACATAATATTAATAAACCTTCAAATATGGTGTCATTTTCCATTCTCCTTCATTATGATGCTGTTTACCACACTATTGCATTAAGGTACGAAATTGCTTTCAGGATGTATGTTTTGGCATACATTACTGTAGTTTTCTGTGTTGTGCAGCTTGCTTTTTGTCCTATTGTATGTCCTCCCCCTACCCCATTACAAAATTTCAGCCTTTCCTAGGTAATCCTCTTATTTTTAGTATTGTGACCTACATTTTTTTGGCCAAGTGTATATTTGAGAAGCTTGGGACTATCAGCCATATCATTGACTTTATTTTAGAGTTTAATTATAGAGTACAGCTCAGTGTTGTGTTGAGATCTCTGCAGTGTTCCTACCTTTCCCAGTTTTCTTATGGTGATTCACTTAAAATCAGAATTTCTGTAGATAGTCACTGCTTGTGGGGTTTTTTGTTCAACTTAAGAACCTTGAATTTGACTGGGAAAAGTGCTCTGAGCTCTCATGTGCAATTGAATTAATAGTAATTTTGTGTTAAGTAAATACAAAATTCTATTTTTATATATATGAAAAATATTATGCAAGGCCACCCAGTTGGGTAAATATGCTGCTGGATGTTTCAGTCTGGCATCCAAATCCTGAACATTTTTTGCTGCCTGAATTCTTCCATGTCAAATCTTGAGGTAATGCTTTATGGGTTTTAGGGATGTACTTTCAGTACAGTGTTTTGTAAGATACTTAGTTGATATAATACTGAGCCCTATGGAACACCACACCAGGAAACTGAGGAGTCTGCCTTCATAGAAATACTTGCATAGTGCTCAATATAGAAACTGTATTTCAAATGCTGAGAAGAAAACAAAATCTTGAGTTGCTCAGTAAATGGGTGTTGATTCTTTTTAACTGAATCAGGGAGCAGCCTTGTGGGCGGTAGTAGGATGTAATTCTATAAATAAAAACTTGACCATAATGCATGTGCACAGGACAAGGGCAAATCAAAACTCTCAGGCATCTTGCCCGTTGTTTCTGGCAATGTCTTTGACATTTGCTGACTTTGGAGTGCTGAATTTTGCAGCTTGGTTTGTCTCTGGGCCTAGTGTCTATTCCTAAATGTATAACTAGGAATAGCCTGCGAAACCTATGACACGAACAGAACAACTTTTAGAAGTTGATTTTGACAAGGATCATTGCAGGGTTGAAAAGAAAAGGGCCATGCCAGAAAAAAGGTCAGGAGTTTTTGGGTTAAGAACAAATGACTGATATGCCAGTGTATTCGTAAACTGTGTTTAATCTCTGATGTGGACAATCCATAATTTATTTGGCACTAAGGAAAAGGAACATGAAATTTCCTTCTCAGAATGAGCAATCTAGTGTGGGAGCTATTCATCAAAGTTTGAATGTCAGAAAGGTCATGGGAAGAGATTTGTAAAATTTTCATAATTCCAGAAATAACTCCTTCGGCATCCAAAAAGAAACTTGAGTGTTTAGGAAAGAACCTAGTGTATCTGATACCATCCTGGGGCAGGGTGGGTTGGCTCTTTGTGATGGCTGTTCTGTTCAGCAGGGCTATATGTTTTCACATACCTCTCCCTTCCACTCTGTGGGAAGAAAGGGGGAGGTGTAACACATATATATTTTGTGTGAGACAAGCGTTATTCATTCCCTTTGCTGCTCGTGTCTGTCTTGTTTTGATTTTGCTACTCTGTATGAAAACCAACAGTATACTTTAGAGACCCTATATTAAACTTGCTGTTAATTAAGTTCTTCAGATAAAATTCTCACAGCAGGAGGTTTTGAATTGGGAAGATTTAAAACAGAGCTGTCATGCAGAGGCTGCTGCTGTAACATGCTGCATTTTCTGTGAAAGCTCTGCATAACTAAAATGTCAGAGTAGCAAGGTATTTATCATCCTGTTTGTTAATATTTTTTCCATCCAGATGTTTTTTATCTTTTTTCAGTTTTCTCATATCCCTTGATTGTCCTTGTTTCTAAACACATTCTATGTCAGAATGGTTTTCCTAGTATCTTTTTTTCAAGTTCTAACTCTTAAACTGTTTACATCTTATGATTGCAGTTAAGAGAAGGAAATGGATTTCAGAGATTTTTTTTTTTCTCCCTGGATTAAGTATGCCAAGATGCAAAATACTCAGTTGCATATTGTAGATGTTTGTGAACTACCCTTAGAAAATTCTACTTTCAAAGACATTGGTTTGAGGAACCAATATTATTCCCTTTTTGCTGAGCTTTTCTCCACTCCTGCAAGAGTTTAATTAATGTCTGATCAGTATTAAAGCAGGTAATAGCAGAGAATATAAATGTTCTTTCTGAAGAAATAGTAACAGGAGTAACTTCAGTTTCTTTTCATTAAAAGCAAAGCATGTGGCATTTTAATATACAAAAAGAACATAAAATCATAGGATGGTTTGGGTTGCAAGAGAGCTTAAAGATCATCTAGTTCCAGCCCCCTTCCATTAGCTCCATGCAACCTGGCCAGGAACACTTCCAGGAATGGAGCATCAACATCTTCTCTGGGCAACCTGTTCCAGTTGTTTTAGTTGGAGGAAACTGATTCCAGTTTGAAGTGTTCATGGACAAGATTCAGTTTACATAGAAAAAGCTGCTTGCAAAAATTCCCTGTATTTTCCGCCTTACTTTTTGTTTTCATGTCTATATTATTTTCATATCTATGTTGTTTTCATGTCTATGTTGTTTACATTGCATGAAGTGTGCAGTGTCAAATAAAGGAACACTTGCTACATAATTGGTAGGCCAATATAAATTTTTTATGGAAGTATTTGAGTGCAACAGGCAACATTGTCATAAATAAATTAAAAAATCTAAAACAATGGCCTCAAAAAAAATCCAGATCAGCATTGTGTACGTTTCTTCCTACAAGTTTTTTTAATTAGCATTTTGGGTAAGACCTTGTTGATTGCTGATGTAGCAAGGTAGGCAGAAAGCAGAGGCAATTCAGGAATGCCTTAGAGTCTTTCCTTATTGTTATCACTGTTGGAGTAGAAACAGCATGTAACAAGGTTTTTAAAATGTTCTTTCATCCATTATCTAAGGTTATTGATATAGTTCATGCAAAGATGTGAAGTTTTCAGAATAAAAAATTTCATTTCAAACATTTTGAGAATAAAGATCACAAGGAAGAAAAAAAATCTGTTTTTCTATAGGAATTAAAGTGTGCCTTTGGGTTTTGTTTTGTTTTTGTTTTTTTTTAATAATACCTAGTATTGCATTAGCGGTTTAAATTTTGCTTGTTTTGTCAGCCATTTCATCTGTCTGCATCCAGTTTCATCTCCTATGTGATATTCCATGCCATTTTTCCCTTTCTGTTTTCATAATCTAGAGTGCAGCCTGGCAAATTTGTTTTCCTGTATAGTGCTGATATCTGATACTTGTAGTAAAAGATGGGCACAAATTTAGCAAAGCCTTATGTCGAAAATTGCTTTATAGAGGGGTTGTGAATGTACAGTCATATGTTAATGCTGTGTCAGTATGCACAGAGGACACATTTAATTGGAGTGATGTTTTGAATTGCCTTGACTCTTTTGAAAGTGGCTACACAAAAGATGAAAACTGCTGTTCTTTGGCTGACAGAGTTAGCAGAGCCCAGGAAGTGCTGTGTGTAATGGTTTTCTTGATGATTCATGACACATTTATTTTTAGCCAGGGGAAAAAAATTACTTCACAACCTGGTGGTGCTTTGAAATACTGTGAAAGAAATCAAAAGGCTCATTCTGGAATGTATCACTCCTATTACAAAGTAAAAATGGGTTTAAAAATACCAATCAGAATTTATTTTTATACATTTGGTCTTTTTAATAGTTCGGTTCTAAATTTCACTTTATTCTTCTTTGAAGATGTACTTACTTTTTGTTACGGTAGAACATTTTATTTTTAATGGATTTTTTTAGGCCAAAGGATAATATTACTGTTATGACTTGTGGAGTTGCACTGTCAGTTTTACTTCCTCTTACCTGTATCAATGCCTGTGTGCAACAAACTTGCTAGTTTTAAACCAATTGCTGATTTGGAATAGTGAGTTGTGATGAGGGAAAACAATTTCAGAAATTTTTCTACTAAACTTTCTTTATCAGATGCCCTGTGAGACTAAAGAATTTTCAGCTTTGCTGTGCTCAGGCCAAATATATCTTTGATTCTTCAGAGTGTCCATTTGGATTATGATTAGTACCATGGTATGAAGTTAAGACTGTAAAACCCTCTGTCAGAATGGCCTTCCACTGATGTTCAGACTTACTACCTAGCTAATGCTAGAAGTTGTGAGATTTTTTTTTATACTGACTTTTCATATATTATTTCTTTGAATGCATTTTTTGTAAAATTCCCGCTTTTAGAGGTTTAGATCAGCTTTATACAGTTGCTTTAAAAAAACCAAGCATGACTGTGCCACTGCTGGTGCCAAATCTTTGCTTTGATCCCTTTTTTTTTTTCCTGCCTCATATTTCTCAGATTCTCCTGCACTAGCTATTGCCTGTGTCATCCATCTTTGTTCTTTAGAGATAAAACTTTGAATTAGATTTTGAATTGCTCCATAGCTAAATATAGTTACCTTGGAAACATTTTAAAATTTCTTGGGACAATGAGTGTTGGAATACACATATGTGTGTGTATACTTGTGTGTATAAGGATATATGCATATGTATGTATGTATACATAACTGTGTATGGAATTAGATTCTGAAAAATACAAATTTTGGGTTGGACATGAGAAGACAAAGAAGTTTAGCAAACTCCTTGGAGTTTGTGAGATTTAGACATGCAGCTATTTTAGAAGAATTTAGAGATTGTTTTAATTCTGTGACTCTGCATGAGGGGATGGGTTTTGGTGCAAAACATGCCTATTATGGTTAACAGTCAAGATGCTTATCATTCTACAAAATGCAGGTATCTAATCTCAGTTAGAAGTCCTGTAATGTTGACCATCACCTTTGAAAGCTTTAATAGAAGGCCAGTCTTACTGTTTCTGTAGCTAAAAAGTTCTTCCAGTCTGGATGATATTTAACATAACGTGTTGTGCTGTGTTTGGTATATGCTGTTACTGTATCAGGTATGGGATTGTCAGCTTTCCTGGTTGTTCTGGTAGTAGCGTGTTGTAATGTTGTGCTGAGAGTGAAATTAGTGTTATTTAAAATTAACATTTCTACTAAGGTCTTAGTAGTCATATTTAGTAACACCATGAGTAAAAAATAACATTTTTGAAGTGGTTTTGAGGTAGGAAAATGAAGTATTGAGGAGAAATGATTACTTAATGGTTTACTGCTTTAAAATAATGGCTGCTATTATAGCTGGATTTTTTCAGATTGGACTGAGACAGCACCAAGCAAATATAGTACTAGAAAAAAAGACCTTAAATGCTGTTTGTGTTTTGTGTTGGCTGTCTACTAGGGCTGAACTTCATGCTCAGTGAGAGAATATCAAAATAAGTGGCTGTAAAAACCCTTGCAAAGCCTTGGCAATGATTGAATACGAAAATAGGTATCAAAAAGAATAGTAAACTACCTAGGTTTGAGGGAGATACCTTTGTTTCAGCTGAGACAGTATGATGTTTAGTTACTGTTACCAGAGGAGAGACATGATCTTTCTAATGATCTGTAATGCACTCCTGCAGCTGTGGATATGGTACTTTTCTCTCCCATGCTCCAGTTCCAATGCTTCATGGACTAGCCTCTGATTTCATCCAGTTTGCTAATGCAGCAGAAAGTGCCCTTCCGCAGCCCTTTTGCTGGGTGAGGGAACTGCAGCCTCCCTCCTTGGGAGGCTGGCACAGGGTGTGCAGTGGGACTGCACAGCCACGGGGTGTGTGGGCAGAGCAGGACTAATTGACTCCTTCTGTCACATGGAGTCCTACCTTTGTCTGTAATCTCTGTGGTTTTTCATACTACACAGCAGTCATTTTCCAAATACACCCTGCATTCAAGTTCTAATTTTACACATATTGCTAGTCTCTCCCACCAAAGCTGCTCTGCAAGAGATCAGATCTCCTTGATCTCTGCCCCATGGGCTTGTTTTTAGCACTTGCAGATTTTAGGCCTCACCTTTTCAACATATCATTTCCTACTTGTACATTTTAGTAACTTAAATTTCTTTTTACTGAACTTGGACTTCTTAGCCTTCATATTTTGCATAATACCTTTTCAATATGCTTATTGTAACTTATAAATCCTCTGAATGAGTTTCTTACAAGCTGCAGAAATCCTTTCTTGTGAAGCTTTCAGTACAAAATTTTAACATAATTTTCTGCTTCAACTCCTGGTTGATTTTTATTTTTTTTTTTAATCACATGCCTCTCTTAATCTGCGGATTAGTATTGATTTCCTATAAATTAAACAATTTAGATGAGGATAATTCTTTTGGCCAAAAGTATTTAAATGTGCAGCTTTAATATTATTACTAAAAGTTTCTTACAGGCAAAATTTTTCTATTTTTATACAAGTTAATCATTATTAAGAAGATTATTATTTAATATAAGGGAGCATTTTCCAGGTTTTCAGGAGTTCATCAAGAGCATATTTTTATCTCTTAGCAAAAAAGTGTAAACTTAAATAACTATAATCAAGTCTAGACTTTTCATAATTCATTTTAATTGCTAGATGTCAGAGATACTGACTCTTATACTTGTTCCTTTTGGGGTAATTTACAGGATCCATCACTTCCTCTGGTCTATAGAGAAATATATTGGTTTATAATTGTGTGTACCCTGGTTTATATTGTGCATGATTTAGTTTATATTATGCATATGTGTTATGAATCAGTTAGCTGAGAAAATATTTTTATCTTTCTGTCCATTTTTTTTATTCTGTATAAAATTAGGTTTAAACAGCTGTTTCCAGTGACCCTAATTTATATGTATGTTTAAATCAAAGTTGCTTCATAAGAGTCCTTTTTAATAAATTAGAGTCCTTTAGCATAGTAGTAATCTAGGATCAGTAATCTGCTTTTAGAAAGTGTACTAATTTGAGACAAAATCATTGAAGCAGGCCATCAAATAGAGGGTCAGCACTCCATGTTGGCTTCTTGACTTATGCATGGAAAATTTAAATTGCCAACGCAAGTATGGTAAAAATGTGATTGTCTTGGCAAAAGCAACAGATTATGCTCTCCAGACATCTCTCACTCTATTCACCTCTAACATGTAAACTTTGTCTTCTAATTTTAGTGGGTCATTCTGCTATTATGAGCTCCTGCTATAATTTAGGTGAGGTAGAGATTTTTGGCAGTCGTGAGTAGAATAAGGGTTTAGGACACTGTGCAGGGCTTTTTACAAAGGGTGTGCTAGGCAATGTAAGCTGTAGTTCTGGATAGGACAAGAAGCAGGAATTTCTTTGATAGTTTTTATGGTGAAGGAATCCAACTAAATGTGTTTGTCACTTCATTGTAATTGATTTTACACATTTATATAAATGTCATTATTTCACCTCAATTGATGAGTAAATGTAGAAAGAATAATGCCAGGAGATAAGACTTTCATTTTTAGTTTGTCTTTGTTTACTTTGTGCTTCTTCAGTTCTTTCTTACAAAATGCATTCTAAAACCCTTTTTTTTTTTTTGTGGTCCTTAAGACAAATTCAGAGTTCTATATTTGTCAGAACTAGTTTTACAAACGAAATTATTATTGACTGCTGGTCATATGATAACATATAGCTAATTTCATAGTTTTATTACAAAAAACTTGCTACCTAATTTCCAGTTTAATATGCTGGTTTTTTCATTTTTGTGGGTTATCATTCCCATAGTAAAGCATCATATACTCTCTGGGTTTCTCTCACATAAGATGGGGACTTTTGCACTCCTTTTCAGTGTTTTTTTAGCTTTTTCTCCATGTTTTTATTTATGCTTGTCGTGGTTTTACCAGCCCCCTGGGCTGAAATGGTCCGGCCCGGGTAGATTTCCGGAGAAAAACCCAATCAAAAGTTTTAGTAACGCCTCTGCTAATGACATATTTAAGAAAACAGAAGAGAAGGTGTGTGTCACAGTAAGAAA
>VYXB01000536.1:134295-146111 GCA_013397135.1 Pachyramphus minor
AAGTGGGGAGAAATGCTTTTGTAAATACTTATGATGATTTTACAAAAAGAAGACACCTTTCTCTTGAACTGTTAAAACAAGGAGAAATACTTTTGTTAGAACCTGGTACTCAGCTAAATGTCCAACTCCATAGAAACGGGACCTTCCCCCCTCCCTTGCCTTCCCGAGGAAGGGGAAATAAAGACTGAAACCCTGAGAGGAGCTGCTGAACTTGTAAATAACAACCTGACATTCTTTTCATAAGATAAGCTAGTTTAATTAGAACTGTTGTAGTATATGTTATTTCTTAGTTTTTATCTTGCTGGTAATAAATCTTAGTATTACATCCCTTATGTCAAGCCTCTGTTTTGTCTGTATAAAACCTCTCTCAACTTACAGTAATTGTGTGGAGGGGGGAGTTCGAGGAAAAAAATTGATCCCTGGTAAACCCATGACACATGCTGATCTGTTGGTTCTTGGAAGCAGAGACAAAGCATGTATTTGATGCTATCTTTGATTTTTGTATGGCATGAATGCACATTTTTCTGGTTTGAGTTTTGGTTGTGTGAGTTTGATGTGGTTTTTTTGGTTTTTTTTGTTTGTTTGGGTTTGGTTTTTTGCTGTTTGTTTTTCAAACAAAAAAAGAGTGACAAAATTGTACTTTTGTGTATTAATTCAAATATTTATTTGAGCAGTTCTCAAGCAAGCAATTTTTTACTTCCACAGTATAAATGTCTTCCCTCAGCATTTCTGTGGAGCTTGTATTCAATTCTAGCAATTTTACTGGAGGTTTTTCTTTATATAGTTAGTTTTGGGCACCTGCTTCTCTGTCTGCCACCACCCCAGCCAGATAATTTTTGTGCTTTTTGAGTTAAGATATGACAAAGCCTCCTTCAGATCCAGGTTTTTGTGTTCTCCAGTTCTACTCTCTTTGTTCTTCTGAGTTGTTTGGGAGAAAGGGATGGGGAAGTACCTAGTTACTGACTGGTTTATCCTTTTATGGAACTTCAGTATTTAAAAAGTTGATTCACTTTAATGTCAATTTATTTCTTATGACTTGCTCCTCTGTAGAATCCTTCCTTTTATCCTAAACCAGATTTTAATTAACATTGCTTCCTTGTTAGGTCAGTGCTTTTTCTCTGAAGAAATCTTAGTCTTTCAGGGATGCTGCTGTTCGGTGATTTTTGTCTCTTTGTGAAGATAGTCTTTCCAAGATGATATTTTTGTTCTGTTATCCTCTATTCATCTCCCAGACCACTTATTGCAGATAGTAGCACTGTAACTGTAATCTTTTTGGACTATCATTTTCCTAACTCTGATGAAAACTAATTCTGCTTTATCCAAGGAATCTATATTTTTAGTTGGGAAGACATTACTAATGTGCTTCAGCATCTAACTGGCTTTACTTTTGCTTTACTTTTCTGAATACCATTGACCATTCAGCTTTGAGGTGGATATTGCACTATATTTTTCTGCAGTATTTTTAATGTGCTGCATTTAACGTCTGGAACCATGATTTCTAATTTTTCACATTGCGTCTTCCAGGCCTCATATATTCAAGTGCAAATGTCTGTTGTTGTTCTCTAACCACTCCCTCAAGAGTCAGTTCAGGTGCAGTTCTTTCATGAACGCTACTGCAGTGACTACAGCTCCTATCCATATTGGATCCTCTGCTGTCCTGGTAGCTGGTGAATCTTCAATCCTCTGCTGTGTCTGTGTATCCAGCTTCACATGGGTGTAGAAACCAAAACTCCAGTAATACTCTCTTGGACTCCAAAATGTAAAGTTTTTTAGGGTATTGAGTTCATGCGAAAACAGGATTAAATTTAAGATTGTACACAACAGGGAGTTTCCATATTTCCTTCCAAATGCCTCTTTTTTTGCTTTAGTTTGTAGAATTACACATAAATTAGCCTAAAGTGGTTTGGTTGATTTACCTGTAAAATAAAAAGTGGCTTCAACTTGCTTAAAATACTGCCTTTAACTAAAACAATACAATTCTGAGTGTGAATGAGACATTATTAAAATCCAAAGTGCAGTTGACAGTGTCTTTCCATTTTGCTTTGTTAGACCAAGTAAAAAACTAAGAGCAATTGTTACTGAATTGAAATAATACACAAAGCTAGTCTGAGTGTCACCTGTATAACATATAAAAGTCTTATGAGGATTTCTGTTAAGCCTATTTTCATACACTTTTGTCAGGATAGCACTTGCTGGTCATTTTCATTATTGACCCAATCTACTGAATATCATGTCACTTAACAGTAGTGGTGGTGTGCAGATAGTCACTAGCAATACTTCAAATTGAAAAGAATCTTGATAACTAAGGTTTGTTTGTCTCTTGGATGCTTACATTTCTGTAGGGATCTTATTTTCTTTTTCTGAAGCTCGAGGCAATACAAGGGCGTATATTTTTGTATGGCATTCATCATTCACTCTACTGCTGGGGTTTGGTGGGTTTCTTTTTTCCCATTTCAGACTTTGCCATTGATTGCACAGTCACAGAGTGAGCTGCAGGGCAGAAAGGGAAATGTACTTTTCTGTCACTCAGAATTTGCTTTTGTTGGAGAAGGAAGCAGTGCTAAAAGGAACAAAAGTGAAGCATTCAGTCAGTGCTGCATTGAAAATGCCTTCCCCCTAAAAGTGATTCTTCTCTCTTTTATTATAGGTTTATAACACTGGAATACAGTTCTTTCCTGCCAGATTGAGATAATTGAAATGACCATGTTACAATATCCTTCTGTATAAAGAGCCTCTCAGGTGTAGTCTCTGTAGTTGTTTTGCTGTTAAGCAGAGGGAATGGGCCTCTGGCTGGAGTCTGCAGTGGTGGAGCACTGAAGTGTTGTCAGGTGCTGAGATAGTTTTGTTACCTAACTAGGAAGAAAAAGAGTTGTTGGCATTTTTATTTATAAGAACTGATTATCAGGATGCTTCCCTGGACAGCTGTCTTCTGAAAGTTTAATTTTACCATGAACACAAGGCGCTGTTTTTATGGCTGCTATCCATGTGTCACAGCTGATGTTTATGGTGACTAGAAGGACAAGCAATGCTCATGACTCTTCAATACTGACAGTGGTACTTGATCTGCTCACAGGAAAGGGCTGTGAAATAGTTTTAGAATAAATAGAATTTTAGAATAGAAAGCTATTAGTTTTGAAGGAAGGTGTTTTGGTGCTTCTCAGCTCAGATGGTCAGTAAGCTTCCCTGCTTACTCCATTTGTAGTCCTGCTCCAGTGTTAATCCTTTTCCAATTTAGAGGTGTTTGTGTCATCTTAAAGATGACACTGAGCATTTGGCATTTGGATTAGGCTCATGTGATTCATTCTGTATGCTGGAGTTGATTCAATCAACTCATACAGGCACTGGGAACAAATACAGATTTGTCCAGTTTCTTAAGTAAAGATTTTTAATAGTAAATGCCAGAGAGACAGTCTTGGAGATGTGCTTTTCTTGCAAATAGAAGGTGCAAAATGCCTGATGTTTGTATTCAGGATTTAAAGAAAGAAAGCAAAAAATAAAGGAAGTTTGACGATTTAGGAATTTTTTTACTCATGTAATCATAGGATTACTTTATAATTTACTTAAGCCTAAAAATTATATAGTTATTGTAGTATTAGCAGTAATGATATTCTGTAATATTCTAACAATTTAACTGTTGTTCTGTCCCATTAAAATTTCAGTTCTACTAAGTAAACTCACTCATCTTACAGAAAATATTTATTTGACACAAGAAGAAATTGCATACTAAATTAATTTTATGTTAAGTAGCAACAACTTTTATATAACACCAACACTTTTTTCATTATCTGGGAATCAGAGGAATATAACAATTTTTTTGCTATATAACAAAATCAACAACAAAAGAAAGGAGGAAAGTGAAACTTTCTCTGTTTTTACAATAGTAATGATAGAATTTGCTTTGTACACATCTCTGCAGATGACCCGACCTATTTTAACTTTATGTTTTGAAGAGGCTAAGTGAAATTGGGATTTCTGTTTGAAAAAGTTTTGTCTGCAAAATTCTGTAGAGTTCAAGAGTAAAATGCTCAATGGACTAGGGATTTTTTGTGCTTTGGATTGTTTCTTTAATCAGTCGTCTCAATTATAATGGACTGCAAGTATTAATAACACCTCTTCATATTATCTATGAATGTCTGTTGCTTTCCTTTAAAGTTCAGTGCTACTACATGGTAGTTACTGTGCTAGAGTCAGTCCTGTGGCGTGCCTCAAATTAAATGGAGGTATCTGACGTTTCCCTAAAAATATTTCAAAGTTTTTCTCTATTGTGGCTGTGTTTATAGTTTAACTGAAGATGTTTTCAGATCTTCGAAAGCTGGTGATCAACTATTTATTAACAACCTACAATAAGAGACAGACAAATCTAAACAATTAAACCCAGCAATTTTACAAACAACTGTCTCACTTCTCACTCTAGCATGTTTTCTGCACTTCATTTCCTCCTCGGGAGGGCATCAGTCAGGTCTGTTTCCTCACTCGCTGGAACATTTGTGTCAGCACAGTGGAAATGACTAGGCTGGCTGAGAGGAAGAAGAGCTTTATTTGGCACCATCCACAAAAGTTACTGTCAGCGTGGTGGCGATAGAGGAAATTACTTTGGTGTGTATGAACTACTGTTACTCCACGTAGTAGCAAATAGGTAATAACTGATTGCTTCAAGGCACAGATACTGAAATTCAAAAAGTCTGAGACTTTTTTCGAATCAACTTTCTTGGAACATACATGTTTCTCAATATCACTCACTACAGAAAGGAGAATCCAGCTATCTCGGTAATTCTCAAGAAACTTCTTTACCGCAGGACTTTGAAGTACTTTCTTCAGAGTTACTGTCAACAAAAGTTGACAGACATGTACTGACTATATTTGGAAAGAAATTATTGATAACATATCTGTCAACATCAAGTGCCTATTAAATATTTTTGAAAACCAGATAAGTTCTTTTCTGAAGCTGAATGGTATTATTTTATAAAACAAGATTAAAATATGTAAAGGATAAACATTTTGTCTGTTTAGAAGGAGCTGAAACACTTCTGGTTTGATATATTTCTTAATTTTTTGTAACCACAGTGGTTTTTTTAATGAAACAACTAATAATCAGCATAGTAATATGGAGTTACTATTTTAAGTCTTCTTACTTTTTTTTCCACCTATTGTATTGTTCAAGCCAAGCAGTGTATGCTGTTAGTAATTATTTGTATTTCAGTATTACCTGGAGGTTCCAGCTGGTTTGCTTGCTGCTTACACAGTGTTTTTATACAGTAGAGTCCAATACCATCATCAGTGTTCATTGGCAGCAAAAAATCCCCCAATAAAAATAAATAGCTGGGGGGGAACTTTTACAGTCATACAGAATTTGGCACATAATTCTGTCTTAAATGTGTATACACTCCAAAAAAGCAGAGGAATAATAGAGAGGTGAGTTGGCCTTGCTTAAGGTCACACAGCAGATTGCTGGGAAGGTAATTTTACTGATTCCTAGTTGCTTGTCCTATCCGCTGAACTGTTTCTGACCTCTGTTGTAATGGACCTTTCTTAGGTTGAGCCATCTCCTTTTTAAAAGAAAATAAAATATTATTTCATCAACAAAAAATGAAGTCCAATGCACATGTTCACCGTCCTTCAAAAGAGACAAAAGACACAAAGATGGATTTTGTATTTAGCAACAGTTGAAGGATACAGTATTGTTTGTGCAATACTCTTTAGGTCTCCAGAGATTCTTTCCTAAGCATAGAAAGGCTGAGGAAGTGAAGGCATTGGCGTGGTGTCGAAGCAGCTGCAGAGGGTTGGCTAAGCTACAAGCATGTGAGTGCAGAGTAGGTCAGAAAATAAGGAATGCTGCTTTGTTGTTTTGAAAGAATATATAGCTTTAGCTAATTTTAGAATTAATATTATAATGTCATATACAAAATAGGGATTGCACTGTAGGGTTGCAGTGTAGCACATAAACAATTGGAGGGTTTAAGCCATATATTTCCAAAATATTTTCAGTGGTTTTTTTTGTAATCTAGATACTTTCTTGTACCAGTTTGTCTCTAATAGGCCACCTCTGGCCAGTAATGCTGCCAAGGCCTTTGTTTACACTTCATTTACTCGTGTTGACTTCCTTGGCGTAGGGCTTTCTTTTTTTTACTTATGTCTTTTGTGAAGGAGAAATATGCCTTAAAATGATGTATATTTAAATTGTGTTTATCGGTTTAAGGTCTAATTTAGTTCTTCAGGACCATATGAGAAGCACTTTGAGAGGTTTTTGACAAGGACAGTGTGCCAGCTTTTTGAGGAGAACAGTAAGGAAAAACAGAACAAAACTTAAATCTGGCATCAAGTAGTCAGAGAAGAAATAGTAAAAATAAAATACTAAAGGATTTGCTGCTGTTCAACTTCCCTTCTTAAAAAGGTCTCCTTTTTAGTCACTTTTGATTCATCTGTTATTAAAATTGTACCATTTTTTTCTCTAATGTAGTTTTTAGTATAGCTGTCATTAACGTGCTTTTCTGTGAAATGTTTTCTTTATGCACCGATGCTCTTGACTGTGACAATGGTAACTGGGCTTCAGGGAAACTCTTGCTTAAAAGCTAAGAGTAAGAACACAGATCATTCTGTTTATAGACCTCCATTGTGTTAAGGTGCTTATTTTGCTAATTTTAGTATCTAGCTAGGTATTGCAAAGGAATAGCACATTGTGGACTAATTCCTACAGGTGTTTTTATTATTTTTGTCAGTTGTATGTCTGTTTCCAGAAACAGGAGAGAAGGGGTTAATAGAGTAGGAATTAATTAAATGCTCTCAAAGATTGGATTTATAATGGCACTAGGTTCCATTCCAATCGGTGCTTATCATGTTCCTAAATCCTGAGACCTTAGTGTAGGACAGGCTTGCAGAAGAAGTGTTTACATTTTTTTAGGTTACAGATCAAAATGCAGCTGAAGATGCTATGAATAGTTATTACTGCTGTTGAGAAACAGCAGTGATATTTCTCACTGTTGAGAAACAGCAGTGGGTTCATGTTCAAAGAGGGAGATGTGGCATCCTGAGGATGCTTGAAGTGAGTTGATCATACCCTCTGCATAGTGCATGAGCCTGAAACGGAAGCCTGGCAGTCTTTCCTCGTTGGCAGATGTGGACTGTTACATTTTAATGCCTTTTCACTGTTCTAACAACCTGAAAAATTGTGGAGAGCACTTAGTATTTCTCAGTGTCTGTGTGGAGCTGATCACCAGTAGCAGGGCTCATATCCATTCATGGCTATGAATTTGAATTCAAGAATAGTTGCATTAAAAATCTTTTTGGGGAATGGATGCAGCTACACTAGCAACTTGGTATTTGCCATGCTGCTTGCTATTTTAAGGTTTGTAGCTTTTCTGAATGAAGTAACTGCACTCCCAGCTCTTGCATGTTTACTTCTATTCCCTCCAACCCTAGTCTTTTCTGCATGTTTTAAACAAGGTTGTTAGTATGTATTTGGGACATAGAATATGAATGTTGTATTGCAATCCAGGACAAAAACCTAATGTTTAGCATTTTAATTAACATAAATTTAAAACAGGCATTTCTCTCTAGATTGGAGTGTGGGTTAGGATAATGTCTGGTTTTCATACATCGCGTAGTCTTCAGTCCTTTTTTCATGCTTTCAGCAAAATTTTATTAGAATCTTCTGTATCCTAGTAAGCTTTGACTTCATAGACAAAACAGAAATGTGTCTGACAAAGCATCAAATATGAGAAAAGAGTGGAAGTGGTCTAGCAGTGAGAATGATTAACAAGGACTTTAAAAAATAAACAAGCATGAATTGGATACTCTGTTCATTGAGAAGTTCAGTTGCCTGACAGTGCTTCTGGACTTCAGTTTGTGAACTTATTCACAGTGATATGATGAATTATTCGGTGTGTTCATCATACCAGTGAACCTTTGAGGATTTGATCTTCTTCAGGCTAATAAAACACTAGGTAATACATTATTGTTCAATAAATATGAAAAATGAAGTTTTGTTTTGGCGTGTAAGAGGGCGAAATAATTGCTTTTGGATGAATAAGTGCACATAACGTTATTTAAGCTTATAATATAAAGTTCAACAGACCTGATATTAGATTTACAGCTGTATTTTGATTGAAGATTGCTTGCATGACTGTCCATTCTTCTTTTCTTTTTTTTTTTTTCTCTTCAGAGAAGACGGAGTATTGGAATAAAGAATTCTGTATTTCAGTTTTAAAATAGAGTACTTTCCTATGCTTTGAGAGGAAAAGGTTTTTTGTATATCCATGAAGAAACAGAATCTTGTG
Source organism: Pachyramphus minor (assembly GCA_013397135.1). NCBI lineage: Eukaryota > Metazoa > Chordata > Aves > Passeriformes > Tyrannidae > Pachyramphus > Pachyramphus minor. Next base: position 142,569 of record VYXB01000536.1, read on the forward strand.
CTCCTGGTCTGTCCTTTATTTGTAAATAGAAATTGCCTACTCTGCTGCAGTGCATGCACAATTTGCTTTGTCATTGTGAGCATTAATGTAATGTTACTAACTAGGAGCAAGATGCACCAAAACCTCTCTTTTCTGAACACACGCAGACAGACAATGCTATAAATCCCCATTACATTGCACCTTTCTATAGAAAAACTATTCAGACATGAAGCATGAACTTGACAACTCCTGAACTCTGTCATGTAAGGCACACAGGAAGGAGGAGCAAAACGTTGGGCATTTACCCTTCATTTAGTGCAGCTATTTGAAATGACATAATCAGCACCCTTCGTAGTTACATGCAGCGTATCTATTTGAATGTAGTATGTTCTGCAAACCTAAATGGTAAGCTTTTCCATGGAGAATGGACCTAATCAGAGCACAGGTTGGAAGAAGGCTGACGAACATTACTAAACTCTGGATCTTCTTCCTGGTTATGGTCTGCGTATGAAGCCAGTAATTGATCCAGGATAGCAGCTGCTCTTTAAGTTCAGTTGCCAATATATTCAGATGAATGGGGACACTGCTGGGGTGTTGTGAAAACTGCAACTCCGCTGATACTGTAGCACAAGGAGCATGTGCATTTGGAGCTGGTAGAAGGGCCCGAGCAACCTCTGTTCTCTGGTGCCCAGTGTCCAGCCAGGAGAGAGCCTGAGGAACTTGAGAGGGGCTGCCCAAAGACAGCCAAAAACCTGGTTAAAACCAGAAAACACCAGGGCAAAAGGTGGAGCTCATGATACCAGTACTTGAAGGACTCAGTGAAATAGGTTGCACATCACTGATTTACATTTAGAGATGGTTCACTACAGAGATGTTGGCTATATCATGATGCTTTCTACAGCCAACTTCTTTTTTTTTTTTTTTTTTTGGTAGGATAATGGTCTTATAGTAGTGTTTCATTTGTTGCGGCAATCTTTGTTTTGTTTTAGCTTCTGTGCAATTGTTTTAGGTATTCATAAGATTTCCATTTTTATTTAACTTTGTGCCCTGCTGGTTTCCTGTTTGTGTAAAGCTCCCAAGAGTTGGTGCCGTATTTGCATGGTTGAGAGTGTCTGGAGGAATTGTTTTTATGTCAGCATCTGAAACTGGAAGGTGGACAGCAGAACATGTTTAACAGTGGAAAGATGGAGAATAAATCTTGTGTTGCAATTCCTGGGAGTATATTCTGGGAACAATGAGGTAACTGAGCTTTGCTCTGACTTTCATGGCTGGCTTGCCTTAGAGAGAGTTCACATCATTCAACGTGCAAAATTGTCTACTGGATTTCTGTATAAATACTGGCAAAAAAATATTCTTTCGGGGGGGTTGGAGATCACGTCATAGCTGCTAACAAGTTGTATAATTGAAATGTTAGGAAAAAAATTGAAATTTACAGTTGCAGTGGATGTAATAAAGAACTTCTTTTTTTTGCTTCACCTTCTTATGACAGTTTCTAGGAGTTTTAGCAGTTTGACAAATAAGATGTTAAATTGAAGAGGTAAATTATACTTTCAAAGAAGGATAGCAGTGACACCCTATGTTTGTTATTCTTCCCTACCTGAAATCCTGGTTCAATTTGCATTAAAATTGGGAGTTATCATAATTACTGGCCAAAATTGCAGTATCAACTTAAATGAGAAAAGGCTTGAAAATTTTAATGAAATAGTAGAAGGAGAAATTTGCATATGAAAAAAATTAAAATTGAGTGGGAATTCTAAATAAAATATTTTTAAGAAACAATGGGAAAACTAGGCATTTCTTTCTTCATCTTACATTCAGGTCTTGTTTATGCATTAGCACTCAAAATGTTTAGTTACTGTGCAGCAGCTAAGAGTAAAGTAACTGTGGGTCTTAAGTGACTGACATTTGTATGAAGAACATAATTCTTTTAAATGTGGAAATTTTTTTGCTCTTGAGCTTGATACAGAACCTTCTATGATACCCTCAACTTTTAACAATCAACAGATGATTTTAATCCTAAGTTTTTAAATTTCTAAAGTAAGATTTCAGTGATAATTTTTGTTGTATTTTTCCGTAGTGCATTTTTTTTTATGTACTTGATTGAAGAGAAAATATGCTGGAATATGTTTTTCTTATTTAAACAGGTGATGTAAATCACAGAATCAATATGTGGTAGAAATAAATTTTGGTGAATTTTACGAGTGTTCAGGAAGAGAATAATGGAATTAATAATTTCAGTCAGTGGTCCTTCTCAAGGGAAAAGTGCCTGTGCATGATATGTTTGTAGAAGTACCGAGGAAAGCATAATATATTAAAGCCACTGATTTTCAATTTGAGCATGCTTATCTAGTTTGATAAGTAATTAATATAAAAGTGTGAGAGCATTTTAAATGTCTTCCAAAAAAAAGGAAAAATTCTGATGAAAGTATTTCAATATTCAAACAGTGGAATCTTTTCTGCACACATCCCTATCCTTGAAGACAATTAAATAAATAATAAAATTATTAAATAAATGCTATGACATTGCTAAACTCTGGTGATCCAGAAGCAATCTTTCAGTGTAGGGTAATTTTTAAACTTCCATACCTGGACTTGTGTGACTTGCACCCAAATCTCATTTCTAATGAAAACAGTAAAAGGCTATTCCTAGTTGTTTAAATTACATTGCTAATCCAAATATTTGTAGTGGTGATGCTTTCTGTGTAGATGAAGCACTGTGTATTTTATTTTTTCCATGAAATGAATTATTTGCCTCAAGTTGGTCTGGGAAGTTGATATATTTAAACTGACCCATTTTTAGATATGGAGATCTGGCACTGCTTTGGAATCATGAGTGCCAATTAGTTGTTGGGGGGATTTTCGATCTGAAGTGGCCTGCAATATGCCAGTCTGCTTGTCCAGTGAATGCGTGGTCTGGGATAAGAGAATTTGTGTATTACTGTGAGAAGGCAGTAGGAGAAAGCAAAGGATGCCATTTAAGGTAAAACTCTGCCAGCACTTCTGGAGATCCATGACTGTGAAGTTACTACTGACAGGCCTCTTGGGTCTTTGAGAAGGATGATCAAGTTGCTAAATTGCTCAGCTCTGCTTGTTTTAGGGAAGAGGAGGTAAAATTCTCTTAGTTTTATCTTGCTTCTTGCTTTATGTTCCCAGTGGCTTTATTTATAACGATGTGATGTACACTTCTGATATGTAGTGTGGGTGAGATCATCAGTTCTCCACATTTTTATAAGTAAAGGAGCCCTAGGAACTGTTGTATCTGTGTCTGTTTTTCCACGAATGTGCAAAGACTTCTATTATTATGTGTTCCACTGAGAAGTTAAGATTTTAGTGGTTTTTCCCTGTATTTTAGATGAAAGTTCATTTGTGTGTTTTATACCAAAGGCAGGAAACAAAATAGCCCCCCTGAAATCCAGGAGGAAACAGTGACCTGAGTGGCTGAGCCACTAGGATCCTCACAAGTCTGTGGGACTGGATAGGGTCCATCCTAGGGTGATGAGGGAGCTGGCGGAAGAGCTTGCCAAGCCACTCTCCATCATCTTCCAACAGTCCTGGCTCACTGGG